>OY755243.1:78124416-78179416 GCA_963576725.1 Azorinus chamasolen
CTGATGGCCGTAAATGTTGATTCTGCTGATGTCCCCCACTACCTTGTAGCTTCCCTGAGTTGTGTCCAGTCTCACAGTGGCCTCAAATACAGCATTGCCGGGTACTGTCTCAATCACAACTTGTATATCTTCTAAGGCTTTTGTACGATCGCCAAACACAACACTTCCATTTTTCACAGTATTAATGCTTTTCAAATACTTTAACACATCCTCAGATTCCACAAGTCTTGTGGCTTGACGGATGTCTTTCAGCGATAAATTTTCACAAACATTACTGTATTGCTTAAGCTCAGTTTTAATTTCTGTTAACAGGACTATGCTGGCCTTGACCACAACTTCAGAATCGGTTTTTAAATTCTCCTGATTTAAGCACGTGCACCAATGAGGTAGAATTCCTGCACTGTCACATGATCGCTTACTCGGAACCTCTCGAAACCAACTTGCTCCTCTCGAGGTCGGGTTATTTGTTTTCTGTAGTCCATTAAAGAACAAAATATCTTTCATAGTTTCATACACGTCAAACGGTGTTGTCAATCTGTGCTTGTTTATTTGCAAATTTCTGTCAATGTGGGGATACGTTTTCTTCAGCCATTTTGGAATGACAACATACATAAATGGTAACCGCTCCTCAAGCTTTCCGATAAAACTCTCCCGTATTTCACCAAATCGCATGCCGTGATCACTGAAGAAAACCAAAACTGTATTTTTCAACAGTTCTTGCTCGTGCAGGCGTTTGAAAAAGTTGAAATAAGGTTCGTCTGCTGCTCCAGCGCTGTTGACGTCATCATGAGACAGTCTCGTTATAAACGTGAAGGCAAAATGAGGATCTGACTTGAAAGTTTGGAGAAAATCGTGAAGATAGTCCAGTACAATATCTGTCTCGAGTTTGTCCAGAAAACAATGATGACCGTTAGACCAGAGTTCGTGTTTCATTTCCATCGCTAAGCTAATAGGACGGTTGAAGTAATCTGTAGGGGGTGTTTTAAATCCGGCTTTCAGGAAATCAAAGATGGCGATTTCAGGGGCGTCTTCTGCGTAGAAAGTTCTGTAACCTCGTTCTGAAAATTGTTTCCATATGAATTCGAATTCGTCAAAGGGCATGGTGGCTTTGCTTTCATCCCATGGCATTTCTCCCACAAATTTTCCTAAGGTCATAGGGACAATGTTTATAAAAGTGTTATCAGCAACTTTATTATAGCCCGACATATCATACGCTTCAAGGGTCTCGTTCAAAAATGCTCTTGTCTTCGTCATCTGCCGGATGAAACTGAGTCGCGAGACCGAATCCATCCCAATCACCACCACGTTCAGTCGCTCTGTGACTTTGTCCTTGATCACATGGCGTAAAAGCCGCTCTCGGTATGCAGAATCTGCAGTTTTATTAGGCTGAATGAAGCCATGGTAATTCACGTAAACATTCTTGTCATCGTAATTATAGCACGTGACTTTCACAAAGTCATGTGTTATTGCAACTGAATTATTGAACGGGTCACTTTCGCTTTGGTATTCCAAGAAGTTATTATGCGTTGGCGTATATTTGGGTCGATGGATTGGAGTATAGGTACACGACGAAATATTACCAAAATAAGGTTCACCACTCGCGGCTGTCCAGTTGACTTTCAACTCTAAACCATCTTGATAGGTCAGCGGTGCATTTTGAGGACACCGCCTTCTTCCCGTCTTGCGTACGATGTGCCTTATTGTCGGATCGTATGGATGGACATTTGGGATTTTGCAGAGAGGTGTGTCTACCAGATAGGCACCAGATGTGTGTTTGATGTACGCCTGTTTTTGCGAACTCTGTGACAATTTGGACACCAGTGTGGAGGTGATACCGGACAATATGTATACCATAACTACAGAGAACAACAACAACAGGAAGTATCTACGCACTGTACGCATTGCAGACGTCGTCTAAAGAGCCTGAAAGAAACAAACATAATAAACGGGATGAATGTACCGTAATGTAGAACTTGTCTACAGCGAACATTTGTTTATTGAATACAGAAATCTTAAAAAGAAGGAGGTTGATTAATGCAGGGAAAAGATAATATAGAAAGTTTCAATACGAGCTTTCTGCATTACTTTCCATCTGTATTAAGCTACCACCTGTCTTGACAGTCCAGATTCAGACCTCTGTTTAATGGCATATACGGGTTGTACTAAATTTGGCAAGTTACTTACAAAATTTGATAAACTCCAAACCGTTTGTGAGATATAACATGCACGGACGTTCGGTTTGTTCTGACTTTCCCCACATTTCCAAATTCACACCTATTAGGGTAATTGGGTCCAATTAGCAAGTGCTGCAAAATGAGACCTTACCTGTATAAAAACTAAAGGTAGCCTACCAAACATAATGCTAAAATTTTCATTATTTCACTATTAAATAGTAGAAAGATTTATTTATTTCAATATGTGCAAGTAACATGGTTACAATAGCAATACACTGAAAAAAGAATAAAAAAAAGAATAAAAAAAATTGTTTTAATGTATTTATAATTTAGAAACAAGACATTTTGTTTCATCTGTGAATTTTTTAAATAATCTTCAATTTTAACATGTCCATTTATTTAACCCTTTCCCTCATATAAATGTGTTTTCACGCAGTTGCAAACAGAGTAGACCCAGATCAGACGACTCCTATAGGAGCCATCTGATCAGGGTCTGCTCTGTTTGCTAACAGAATTTGATAGACCTGTTTCTTTACTTTCTAAAATGGCTACAGTGTTCCACTTTCCTTATTTCATTATAACTAATTTGTCCATGAATATTTGGTAGGTATAATAAACATAGAACAGGGGAAAGAGTTAAAGTGAAAATTATTCATTTTATTTCACAAATTAGATAAATGTCATGTTATTTTCCTTAATAATTCCGGAAAAACATTATATCAGATCTCTTAATATATTGCATTTACATGATCTGCATTTTCAGAATCTGAGTTAAAGATTTTGTTACAGAATAATTAAGTAAATTAGGGAAATACAATAACCATTTTCTAATTTGTGAAATAAATTTTCACAAATCAGAATATGGTCATTATATTTTCCTTATTTTCTTAAATTCTGGTACGAAATTTTAAAGTAAAACAATTTTCTTCATACTCCACAATCTGACACAAATAAGAAAAAATAGGAAAATACAATGGCCATTTTCTAATTTTACAAAATTTATAGTAAAACATTTCATCTTCATACTCCACAATCTGACAAAAATAAGACAAAATTTGTGATACACCTTTAAACTTCCAATAACACCTTTTAGTCTATTGTTACCCTGCACAATAGATTCCCCAATTCCCCACACCAAACACCCCAATTACTTTACCAATTAAAAAAAGTGGGGAAAGTGGGAACACACCGTCTGTCTGAGTTAAAAACTACTTAAAAACTGAGGGTAGATAAAAACTGACATCAGAAAAACGGCCAAACAAGCCATGCTACAAAATGTTCTTAAGAAAACGTTTATTACCTCAAATCAGATTTGAAATAAACTGATTAACAGAGACTTTATACTTGAAATAAAAGGCAAATACTTAAACATTTGTCACAGACATTATCTACAATAAAAAAGATAATTCCTTAATACCTGTAACTAGCTCCATACCAAACTAAAAAAAGGATTAAAGTCGACCTACATACACGCGAAGTACATGGCAATTTACCTAAACTGTATTTACGCCAATGACGTTATGTACAACATATCTTGTCTACGCTGTAATATTAAAAAGCAGGTTTTGGCACATAAACGGACCAGTTTCTCTGATGCAAACAGAAATACGAATTGGTCTACCAACTCCAAATTGTTAAAAGCAGCACTAATGCCTTCTGCCGACTCAAATAAAGGATTTCGAAGGTCATCATAAACGGGACATTTCATAAAGGTATGGATCTCATCTTCAACACAGTTTTCACAAAAAGGGCACCTTCTATCAGCTAACGGGAGGTTTTCAAACCGACCTGTTTCTATTCTTAGTGGGGCGACACCACATCTAAATTTACCAAACGCAGATCTATGTTTCTTTGGCAGGAAATTCCTCAGATACAATTCAGCCTTAAACTCATGTTTAAAAAGTCTATAAGTTCTTAATTTATTGCCACCCATCCCTCGGTTACTAGACGTTTTATTCAACGCACCATTCCATTCATCAATCTCTTTATTTGTTAAAGCTTCTTCTACATCCCTTATAAACACATATTTTGAGTATTGCATTTTGATATCGCAATATCGATCTAACTTTAATGCTTTCATTTGATTAGTAAACACATAACACATATTTTTACAGCTCTTGGATGACTTCAAATAACACCATTTAAAAACACGTTTGTTGGTCCTATCGTCCCTCATACACAAAAATCTGTTCCACTGATGACAAATGGAGCGCCATTGCTTAATATATGGAGACTGCCAGCCCATATCGCCTGCGACAGCTGCATTTGGCGTACACTTCCCTATACCAATATAAAAGCGCATAGCTCTGTACTGGATCGCATTAATACACGAAAATGATTTGCTTCCCCATACTGCAGCGCCGTATGCGATTATAGGCCAAACAATTGACTCGTACAATCTAGTAAAAATATCATATGGCATATAACCTATACATTTAGATTTGGCAATTAAAAGACCAAGCGCTCTACTAGCACTCTGAGCAATGTACTTAGCAGTAGTATTATAATCAAGATGCTCTGTAAGATACAGACCCAGGTAAGTATATCCATTCACAGTTTTCAAAGGAATATCCCCACAATTGAAATTATACTCTGACCTCCTAAACGAAAGTGGACGAAAGTGAATAACATTACTTTTATCTCCATTAACCGTCATTCTATTCAGACCACACCATTCCGCTAGGGAATCAAGCAATACCTGAAGGTCTGATTCAGTTTCTGCTAGCAGTACAATATCATCTGCATATAGTAAAATACAAATATGTTCATCCCCAATTTCAATACCCTTGCCAGATGCCTTAAGCCTTAACGCTAGATCGTTAACAAAAAGATTGAAAAGTATCGGCGAGGCCGAGCAGCCTTGTCTCAATCCAGCATTAACACTGAACCAGTCTGTGTGAAGTCCATTAACACGAACACATGAAGAAACTGAAGAATACAGAGACTTTAACGCCTGAAACATACGTCCACTTACCCCTATGCTTTCTAACCGTTGCCATAAAATATTCCTATCTATAAAATCGTATGCCTTCTTAAAATCAATAAAAGCGCAAAATGTCGACAACCTCGACTTCTTTCTGGAATCTATTATATTAGCTAAAGTAGATACGTGATCAATGGTACTTCTATGTTTACGAAAACCATTTTGTTCATCAACTAAAATATCATTACTCTCAACCCACCGTGTAAGCCTATCATTCAAAATAAAACAATACAATTTATACATGGAGTTCGCTAAGGTAATGCCTCTATAGGATAAAGGATCTCTAGGGTCTGTAGTACTTGACTTCGGGATAGGGTTAATGACACCCTTTCCCCAATCTTCAGGTATATATCCCTGTTCAAAACAAACATTAAAAAGTGCGTGCAAAAAATAAACGCTCTGATCATTGCACAAGATATCAACAGGAATTTTATCAACTCCACATGCTTTACCTTTCTTGGCATGTAGCACTGCTTTTCGAACTTCACATATGGTTATATTTTCATTGACACATGCTCCCATCTCCTGAGCAAATACTGAAGTATCGTTATTAATATCTGCATCTTGAACAGGTACTGTAAAAAGTGAACTGAAGTCGTTTTTCCATTTACTTAAAACAGCGTTTACATCATTTACAACTGAGCCGTCATTTAAAACCACTTCCATAGGCATCCCTCGCTTTCTATCACACTGTCCTATTCCAACTCTACCAATAGTCTTCCAGAATTCTTTAGAATCATTTGTCATATCACTGAGCAACTTCTTCTGGAAATCAAACCAATAAAGACGCTTATATTTCTGTACATTTCTATCAAAAAGTTTCCTACATGATATATAGACAGACCTAAGAGCATTCTTTTCTGATCTTGACGTGCATCTCAACCATATGTCTTCAGACTTACAAACTTCATTCCATAGAATCGTAAGATTTTCATTCCACCACGGCTTACCTATTCGCCTTCTCTTGTTGGATCTGCCATTTAAAAGAGGTACAGTTCTAACATTTAACTTATCATACATTTCTCCCTTCAATAAAACACACATAGATTGATAAGCATTATTAACATCTTCTTGTAAACGATAACCTGTTTCTAGTTTATCAACAATAGAGGCCACTTCCCTAAAAGTTTCCTGGTCATTGAGAAAAGACTTCGGGATTGACGAAACATCAAACTTTTCATTATATCCTAAAACTTGCTTCTTATCTGAATCAGTACATGAATAAAAATCTAGATCAAAGGACCATGACAATACAGAATGATCAGGAACTGAGGAAAGAGATAACGCTTCCTCTGACCTAACATCAGCGATAAGCTCTGTAGCCCTAGTAACTTTAAAATTATCAAACAAATGCAATGAAGCGTGGCTAACAAAACAGTAATCAACAACAGAAAACCCTTTCGATGAAACAGATGTAAAATCATTCTTAATACAATTTCTCCCATTCAGCATACACATGTTACTGTTAATTAGAAAATCTATAAGAATATTGCCATAACTATTACTGGTATGGTCTAAAATCTCTCTGTGTGGTACCGTGTCGACACCTGTAATAAAATCATTTTCATCACCACATCGACTGTTAAAGTCGCCACAAATATATAGTAAACCATCATCCTGGTACTTATAAATACTCGCCAGTAGCTGATCAAAAAAGCTATGCACATCAGTCTGACGCGAAGAATTACACGGAGGCAAGTAACAAACATCCTTTACCCGCTTTTTCTGTAAATCTCAACCACAGAATGCCTTCATATGAATCATCGGCTACATCAATATCAAAATAATCACTAAAATCATCTTTCACTTAAAAACCCAACACCCCCTGATCCTGTTCTGAGCGCGTGTTGGGTATTTCTTTTGTTTAACCCTTCGCTTGCTGAATTTTAAAATACATTTCTCCTTCTTTACCCATGCCATGTTGTATAATTACATATAGCTTCACTGTGTACAAGTATTTCGCTGTGCAATCACTGCTGTGGAGTGCACTGGTTGCACAATCAACTTGTAAATAGTGCAGACCCTGATGAGACAGCTCCTGCAGGAGCTGTCTCATCTGGGTCTTCACTATTTACAGGTAGGTATATTGACGTGAATAGCAAGCGAAGGGTTAAAACTACGCAATAGGGGGACAAACATACCCAACAATACAGATGGAATGAATAGAATTTACCGTCATCTATTGTTCTCCGTACCAAACTAGTGTCCATAAACAAAACATCACGGAAACTATATCACTCCGCCTTTTAGCAGGGCATAAACATCATGATCTAAGTCAGCTATACGTACATCCAAACAATCAGTATACACACAAGTCACGGTAATGTATTCATCGTTAGCCAGAACGTCTTCATTGAAACGCTGACATTCCTCGATATTAGAGATATAAGCGATGCACCTATTAATTACGACTACACAAATCATACACTATTAATAAAGACTGTAACAGGCGAGTGAACGACGTTTTCATAATCTTAACCCTCCGCTTGCTGTTCACGTCAATATACCTACCTGTAAATAGTGAAGACCCGGATGAGACAGCTCCTGCAGGAGTTGTCTCATCAGGGTCTGCAATATTTACAAGTTGATCGTGCAACCAATGCACTCCAGAGCAGTGATTGCACATCGATATACTTGTACACAGTGAAGATATATATATATATATATAATTATACAACAGGGATTGGGTAAAGAAGGAGAAATGTATTTTAAAATTCAGCAAGAGAAGGGTTAAACGCCAATACAAATGTCTAATTATATCCTGAAAACTGCGGGGTCGTTACAAAGTGGGTAACATAATGTTATAGCAAAAGCATTCTGAATGCATGGGATATTTGCCAGATGATATTAATCCTTCATACACACGCATTATCATGCATTTAAAAACAGAGTACAGTAAAACCTCTCTTAACCGGACGTTAAATCTAGTATAAATATCGGTATTGGAGACAGGTGACAGCTTAATGCAGGGTGGAAGTCATGCAGAAAGCTCCTAGAGGAGCTTTCTGCATGACTTTCACCCTGCATTAAGCAGTCACCTGCCTAAAATATCTAAATTCTTCTCTACTAGAATTCCGGTTAAGAGAGGTTTTACTATATACCCAAATCAGCCGTCTGATCAGGGTCGGCTCTGTTTGCTTATGGTATAATATGGATCTGATTCTACTAAAATATTCACTATACATATGTTATTATAAAAACATTTTTTCAACAAGGGAAATGTTAAAATAGTATTTTGCTAGTACAGTAGCTTCTCGATACTACGAAATGTTAGTAATGAAGAATGTATGTCTTTGTAGGCAGGTAACTGCTTAATGCAGGGTGAAAGTCATGCAGAAAGCCCATAAAGCCGTACGTCTGGTTTGGTTCTACACTGATTAACAGTGCGTTCGTATGAATGAAAGGTTTAACCCTGTACCCAATGAATATTCATGTAAGAAACAATGGCATCATGGACCATATTAATTAGATTAATTGTTGTAGTAACATGGCCATGGCAGAAACTGTAGAAACATATATAATATCTATATTATATCATAAGCAAACGGAGCAGATCCTGGTCTGGGTCTAGCCTGTTTGTAAAGGCGTAGAAAGGCGTATTTATGCAGTGAAGGGTTAAACGCTTATCTTTTCATGTGAGAACATACAATATCTATACCAATGAGATTCGAGTGTTCTCTTAAAAATGTAAATGTATGAAAATAAACCCATTCATGCAGCTAATGAACCATTTCGCTGCCGCTTAATGTCGACTGCAAAATGTGTCGTCAGCCACTATTTTCATTTTCAATTTTCAATTTTCTTCCGTTTTTCATTTTCAGACAGAAAAACGATCACTGCATCAAGCAGTTTATCCCGATGGCACACCTAGTAGCTCGGCGTCTCAGCTGGATCTCTCTGTTTGTATAAGTAAACACAGATTCGCAATCGGCTGCGAAAGGAGTCCACCCTTTTTCACGATCTTAACCTTCTACTTATCTTGGGTTATTTGACTCGGTAATATCGGTTATGTGAGTAGGTTCGATAATTACCATAATTAAACAATGTCGGGTAGTACTTTGTAACACTGACAAAGGAGCAGTGGTGGCAAGTTATAAGCAGGGATTAATTAACCCATTCCCTCCTATTGACAGATATTGGCACCTCTGTAAAAACATGTTTTGAAACCATTGTGATAAATAGAGGAAACCAGTGTGATAAAAGGAGGAAATCAGTGTGATAAATAGAGAATTTGCTTCATATGAGCAAAATCTTTATTTATCACATTCGTTTCAAAACTTATAATTCTTAAAATTTACTTTTTTTCTAATGAATGCTCCTTTTCAGAAGATTTGTTTTAAGGGGTGGGTCTAAAAAAGGTCTAGAACGGAACAGAACAGAACAGAACAGAACATATTTTATTCAGACTTGTACATAGTACATCGTCTATTATACATGTATTTTTAACAATGTCAACGTGAGTTATATACAGTGAAACCCCGCTAATGCGACCACTTAATAAACAGCCACTGGTGTCGTCTAAAGCAGGTGGTTGCTTAATGCAGGACGAAAGTTATACAGAAAGCTCCTATAGGAGCTTTCTGCATAACTTTCGTCCTGCATTAAGCTACCACCTGCCTCTGCCACCCAGAATTATGCCCCTTTTTGGTGGTCGCATTAGCGGGGGTTTACTGTACATATAAACTACATAGTATGTAATGTAGAAGGTGTTTGTCGGAGGAAAACAGGTAAATCAAGTGGGGTTACTGGGGGAGGGGGGGGGGGGTAAAAAGAGGAAATTGCACATACGAAAAAGACATTTCTGGTGATTTGGGAATGTAGAACAATACTTTTTTATTTGAAAATAGTGACATCAGGTATCTTGATTAAATTCTATCAATTAAATATAGCTGTGTGATTTTAAAATCAAACAGTTGTATTAGAGACGATAGAATTTCTTAACACTAGGGCTTCTTTTATAAACAAGGATAGTTTTACCAATATGTCTCGATCACTGCTTTGTAGAATTCCTATGTATTTGTAAACTGAAGGTCTACCATTAATAATTTTCTTCAAGTATTTCTTTCTAATATCAGAGTAACAAGGGCATATGTATATAAAGTGATACTCGTCTTCAATATCATGTGAGTTACAACATAAGCATGTTCTTTCTTCTCTGGGTATTCTATTTCTAGAATATCTGCCTGTTTGTATTCGCAGAGTGTGGCATGATACTCGTAACCGGCAAAAGTAAAATCTAAAACATTTGGGTATGACATCAAGATATCGCTCGTAACCAAAGCTTGGTTTCAGGTTTTTGTATATATATAAAACAGAACTGTTTTCAAGAGAAGCACTCCAATTTTGTATGAACGTATCAATTACCCTAGATCTGAATTCACCAATAAATTTGTTTGCATCATTAGTGACGCCATCGAATACATACGAAAATCCATAATCATTTAACAGATTCCTCACATTGCCTACCCAGTTTTTACAACCATTATTACAGTCATCAAGTGCCTTATTGTATACAGTTTTAAGTATGATATTATCTGTGGTGGTAAGCTTCAACCAATACTTTACAATGCGTACATATCTATTAATATATAGAGGGTACCGTCCAAGTTCTCCATAAACCGTGGCATTGCATGAGTTGGGTTTAACATGTAGAAGTCTTTTACAAAACTTCAAATGAATTCTTTCTATCTCTTTGGATTTTGTGTAGCCCCATATTTCACATGAATAATTCAAGATAGAAGCTACAAATGCATCAAATAATTGGCAAAGTATTTTGGGCTTTAGATCAAATATTTTACATTTATTAAGTAATACATGCATGGCTTTCAGGGCCTTACCTATAAGATACTCCTGGTTTAGTGCAAAATTACCAGTATAATTATAGATGGTACCAAGATAATTGAAATCATTAACAACTTCTATATTCTTATCATTATAAATCCAGCTCTCATTTGGTAGCAAGCCGCCACGTTTACGAAAAACCATAAAACGGAACGGATTAATTATAACCATAACATAGCATAACATGTTCTGTTAATAATAAAATGAATGATTGGTAAATTTAAAGAACGTATTCTATCTATTCCTTATCTAAACTGTATATTTTAAATTTGGTAAATATTGTCTTTACCCCAAATTGTGAAATTTTCGACGGGGTAAAGACACATAAGTTTTAAATTTCCGTACTACAGTAAAACCCCTCTAATGCGACCACCAAAAAGGGGCATAATACACAGTGACAAAGGCAGGAGGTAGCTTAATGCAGGACGAAAGTCGGAGCTTTCTGCATAACCTTCGTCCTGCGTTAAGCAACCACCTGCTTATGAAGACAGCCATGTCGCATTAGAGGGGTATTACTGTACCAACTGTAAATGACTTGCAGTGTCTAGAAGTGTAATCATGGCGGGCCAATGTTGGGTTATCAGTCAGTACCTGAACTGGACCCAACCGAAGTGCCCTTGTCAATGATACAAACTACAGTAAAACCTCTCTATAACGACCACTAAATTATATCGAGTATGTTGTGGTAAAGGCAGGTGGCTGCTTAATGCAAAGTGAAAGTAAAACAGATCGCTCCTGTAGGAGCGTTCTGTTTTACTTTCACCATGCTTTAAGCAGCCACCTGCCCTAAATACGAATTAACCCTGTCGGTGCCAAATTTCTCATTGTCGTCTTCAATCCAAGTATGTTAAAAGTATGTTATATTAACGTTGTCATCTGCTCAGGTAATTGTACTCTGCTGCTCCGTTATCATCTGCAAAATTTCCGGCGTCCGAACTTTTTTACAGAAGTCGGGCCTAAGTGGCAACCAGTTTGCCCCTCGGGTCAGGGTCCCACTTTTGTGGGGTCTGATCTAGATGCAATCTGATTACCTTGGTCATAAATGAGAAGCCCCAATGCTAGCATGTAAAGAGTTGAAAATAGAAAAAGTGTAAGGCATTGTCAGCCCAATAGAGTCATAGAGATGGTTGCCCCCCCCCACCCCCCCTGCTGGAAATTCATGAACAAGATAGTTATATTGAAATATATAAGATGGGACATTGCAGCCATTTAGAACTAAAGGAACAGACCGTCAAACTAACAAAAGGAGCAGAACCTGATCAGACACCTCCTACTGGAGTCATTCTGTCTGGATCTGCTCCGTTTGCAAATGCGTAAAAAGTGATTTTTGTATGAGGGAAGCAGTAAACCAGAATTTTAATAATGAATAATTTAGGTCTCTATAAGCAGGTGGCTGCTGAGTGTGGAGAGCAGGGCGGGCATGGAATTCAAAAAGGATTTTCTGCACGATTTTTTCGAACCTGCCACCTGTCTTGAATAATAACAATATATAGAGGATCTTACATGAGTGTTCATTATGCATTGTTTTTGTGGGACGAGTTTGCTACAGTAGTGTGACACGAACTTTAGCGAGTGTCATATTTCATTGTGGTAGACGAGTTTCATAGATGCGGTGTGTGGTGGGCACGAGTGTAAGATTCTTGATCACATAATCCTCAAAATGCTTTAGAAAATAAAACGGACTAGCTGACGGTTGTTTCTGCCATTGCTTTACAAACAGCGTAGTAATACAAAAGACGACCCGCATGAAATGCTATGATTGGCTAACGCTTTTTAAATGAGAGGTATGATTGGCTATCTTGCTGATTTGCATAAAAACGCACTGTGCAATTCTGCGAAATATGGCACCCTGTTACGACACTCCCACATGGTAGATTATGTGATAAACAGTGATACTAAGAAGAGTATCCAGTTTCAGAGGGTTTTTAGATATATGTCATTACTGTATATACATGTATAAGAACAGTCACTTGCTGATTATTGTTGGTGTTTCACTCTTTGTATGTAATGTAATCTTATTGTCTAGATCTGCATCTGGATCCAAGCTGCTTACATAGTTCAAAAATGACAGAACAGAGAGTAGGAAAAAAGTGTATAGATCTGGTCCACCAAAAGAAAAAAATATATGTATGCCAAAAAAAATACAGTAATCCTTTCAGTGGATATTGCTTGTACGGCATAAAAATGGCTAACCCTTTCATATTTAACCCTTCCCTTGCTGAATTTTAAAAATACATTTCTACTTCTTTACCCATGCCCTGTTGTATAATAACATATATATTTGCTGTGTGCAGGTGTTTCGCTGTGCGGTCGCTGCTGTGGAGTGCACTGGTTGCACAATCAATTTGTAAATAGTGCAGACCCTGGTGAGACATCTCATGCAGGAGTTGTCAGATCTGGGTCTTCACTATTTACAGGTACGTAAATTGACGTGAATAGCAAGCGAGGGGTTCAGCAAATTTTATTGTATATCTGTATCACAGTTGCCAAAAAAGGTATACTTTGTGAGAAAATTTGAATGGGTTGCAGTGCAACTTTCCAGGTTGACCCTTAGGGCTAGGTTACCAGGTACCAGCTGGATCTAAAATGTCTGCAAACATCTGTACTCATGATGATACAAGAAATAAGTGATTTGAATGAGGTATTGCTGTAATGTTAAATTGTTTATGTAGCTGTTAAAAAATACATGCATATATATAATATATTATATCTGGTTCCCGAGTGTGCACGAAAGGGTTTGTATGTAATCGTTTGCTAAATATATGTACATGTATTGTAAACATGTTATACATGTATAGCCTCTGCAGCCCTAACCATTTCCCTCAAACGTTTTGTTTTGTATGCCTTTGCAAACGGTGTGATCTCGGATTAGATTGTTGTCTGATCAGGGCCTACTCGTTTTTTGCGTAAAATAGGTCTGATTTTCTAAATTTTACTGCCGGCACTGGGGTGCCTTGTGTGCATATACCATTATAGAATTTTCTGTGAGTAAATGATCATGATGTAATCATTACATGAATATTCAACAGGGAAATGGTTGACTGGTCAGTGTATAGGAAATGGCTGTTGTCTGTTTTAGTTTTGAAGTCTGCTTATTGTAGGTAACTCACAGTGACTGTCAAATTGCTTTTGGTGTAGATTTTTTGGAAGCTGAGTGTATTGGCAGCATGACACTCATCGAGTGCTAAGGAAGTACATTTTGTTGGTGTTTTTTTTTATACTTGCATTACCGGTAATTTATACTGGACATATGGGTTAATAGAGTTTTGATGCAAAATTACAGCTGATCCTTACTCATCTTATCTAAATGTTGTATGGAAAATATAGTAACTTTAACTTTGGCAGAACATTACTATTTCTAGTGGTAAATGTTTTTGTTTAGTTGTCATTTTTACGTCTTGATAGGGGTTCTCTCAAAACTGATAAATTATATATGTAAGTATAAAATGACGATGCTAGATGGAGACTAGAATTCTTTCAGTAAATTGTCAGGGCCTGGGCTCATTAGAAAAAAGAAGAGATGTTTTTGACTACCTTAAATCAAAGAAATATAATATTTATTGCTTACAAGACGTACACTCTACAGCTAACACTGAAAATCTTATCAGAATGCAATGGGGTTGTGAAGGAATTTTTAGCTCTGGTAACTCTAAATCCAGAGGTGTGGCAATACTTTTTCAAAAGGGGACTGATTATAAGATACATGACTATATAATAGACGCAGATGGAAACTATATTGTTGCTGATATATCAGTAGATAATAACCGATTTACACTAGTGAATCTTTATGGACCGAACAATGATGTCCCAATATTTTATGAGTTAATAATGAAACAAGTTGACAGATACAATAATGAAGGGCTCATAATGTGTGGTGATTTTAACTTGGTCCAAGAGCCTGAGCTAGATTATAATAATTACAAACATATTAATAATAAGAATGCTAGATTAAAAGTTTTAGAAATCATAGAAATGTACAATTTACTTGACCCATTCAGAGAAAAGTACCCACAACTCAAGAGATTCACATGGAGAAAAAAACGCCCTTTAAAACAAGCCCGCCTAGACTTCTTTTTAATTTCTGAAAATTTATTAAGTTCAGTTGATAAATGCAACATTGAAACTAGTTATAGGTCAGATCATTCCATGATCACTTTAAATCTCATCTTCAATCCTTTTCAGAAAGGAAAGCCATTATGGAAGCACAACAATTCACTTCTTAAGGATATAAAATATATAGAAACCATAAATGAAAAAATTGAGTACATTAAACAACAATATGCAATTCCTGTTTATCATATGGATAATCTAAAAAACATACCAAATGAACAAATACAGTTCACAATAAATGATCAACTTTTTCTAGAAACATTACTAATGGAATTAAGGGGGCAAATTATATCATACTCTAGCTACAAAATAAAACAGAGAAACGCTTTGGAGAAAGAAACTGTTGAAAAAATTAAAAGCCTTGAAAGTAACCTTACATCGGACAAAATAATAGAATTAGATGAACTCAATAAACTGCTGTTAGATATAAGAAAGGAGAAAATGAAAGGTCATATCATAAGATCAAGAGTTAATATAATTGAAGATGATGAAAAACCAACTTCCTACTTTTGCAAACTTGAATCTCATAATTGTGCCAGCAAAATAATTCCTAAAATTGAAAAAGAAGATAGAACTGTGATATCAAATCAGCATGAAATATTAGAAGAAGCAAAGTCCTATTATGAGAAACTATACAGTCAAGATTTCTCTGAGGATACAGATTTAGACTTAGAAACGGAACTTCAAAATTGCACTTTCAATAAACTTAGTCAAGATGAGTCAGTTTCCCTAGATGGTTTTCTCTCATATGAAGAAATTACGAAGTCACTAAAAGGCATGTCAAATAATCGTAGTCCTGGGTCAGATGGATTCACCCCTGAATTTTTCAAAGTATTTTGGAAGAAAATAGGGCAATTTGTTTTACGATCTATAAACTATGGGTATAAAATGGGCGAATTATCTATTACACAAAGAGAGGGAATTATTACTTGCATACCAAAAGAAAATAAACCAAGACAATTCTTAAAAAACTATAGACCTATATCGTTGCTGAACTGTATATACAAGATAGCGTCTGGTGCAATTGCAAACAGACTTAAACAAGTTTTAGATAAATTAATTCATGAAGACCAAACAGGATTTATGTCAGGGAGATTCTTGGGTCAAAATACAAGGCAGGTTTATGATATTATGCAATATACAGAAGAACATAATATACCTGGATTAATTTTACTGGTAGACTTTGAGAAAGCTTTCGATTCTATATCTTGGAATTTTATACGGAATGTATTAAGGTTTTTTAACTTTGGTGACTCCTTCATTAAATGGTTTACTCTGTTGTATAAGAATGCTAGGCTATCGGTCAACCAGGGTGGTCATCTGTCAAATTTCTTCACAATCAGTCGTGGCTGCAGACAAGGGGATCCGATATCAGCTTATATATTTTTATTATGTGCAGAAATACTAGCTATTAAATTACGAAATAACACAAATATTAAAGGTATTACAATTAATGGAACAGAATACAAATTATCCCAATATGCAGATGATCTATCTGCTATATTAGATGGGTCTAGTTTGTCTCTAAATGAAACATTAAATGAATTGCACAGATTTTCAAAATATTCTGGTTTAAAAGTCAACTTTGAAAAAACACATGTAATATGGATAGGATGCAAAAAGTACAGTACTGATTCAATTAAAACAAAGTGGAAACTTTCATGGGGAGTAAATAGGTTTAAATTGTTAGGGATTATATTTGATGTGGACCTTTCAAATATGGTTATGCTCAACTATACTGAAAAAATACAAAAATTAAAAGCTCTGATATCAAATTGGAATCGACGGTATTTAACACCTATGGGGAAAATCACAGTAATTAAAACACTATTTCTTCCCCTACTTAATCACCTCATTATGTCACTTCCAAATCCTCCTAATGAAATCTTAAAGGAAATAAATTCATTGTTCTTTGACTTCATTTGGCAAGGGAGTGCGAAAATAAAAAAAGCAGTGTTAGTTAAACAATACTTTGAAGGGGGTCTTAAGATGATAAATTTAAAATGTTTTATAGAAGGTTTAAAATCAACTTGGTTGAGAAGATTAATAACAAACTACGGTAAATGGAACAAAATTCTAGAATGTAATATTGATTATAGTAAAATTTTCTCTTTAGGATCTGAGTATCTACAAAAATGTGAGAAAGAAATATCAAACCAATTCTGGCAAGATGTCATTAAAGCTTTCCATAAAATACAAACATCATACACTCCTGAAAACATAGCAGAATTAATGGCTACACCATTATTCTATAACAAAGACATTCAAATAGGTAAAATGTACGTGTTTTACAAACCTTATTTTAGAAAAGGGATTTCACAAATAAATGATCTACTTACCTCTGAAGGAAACTTCTACAGTTATCAGTCTTTTTGTGAAATCTATGATATGCATATTGACTTTGTGAAATATTATGGTCTTATAGATGTTATAAAAAGATTTTTAAATCAGTTTAGCTTTACAGTAACACTGCAAAAATTGCAAAACCCATTACTCCCTTTAAATGCATTAATACTACTGAAACAGTCAAAAGGTTCAGCTCATTTATATAACATACTGAATAAAAATAATGAAAAACCTACTGCAGTGACAAGATGGAACCAAATTTTTCAGATAGACGATAATGATTGGAAAGAAATCTACAATACTATATTCAAATATAATTTCAGCACAGAAATAAGGTGGTTTCAGTATCGAATAAACCATAGAATTCTTGCAACACAAAAATACCTTTTTAACATCAAAATCTCAAACAATCCAAATTGCAGTGTTTGTGGTGAAATAGAAACAATTCAACATATGCTTTGGTCATGTCCAGAAACAGAATTATTTTTAACAAAAGTCCAGAAGTGGATGCAATTAGCAAACATTAATAATTTTATAAATGAGAAGATATATCTCTTCAATTTAAACACTTCCTATTCAATGGCTGATTTGACTATTTTGCTAGAAACAAAGTACTATATATATCTGACCAGAAAAAGAAAAGGAAAACTCTCAATAATATCATTGAGAATCAAAATAATAGCTAAATATAAAGCTCTGAGATACATAGCAGCAAGGGATAATTATCTTGAACAGTTTGATCAGACATGGTCAAAATATTGTGATCTAATTAAGGAATAGATTCATCCATATATATTACTATATCTAAAACGTCAAAAAGGCCTTGACAATTATCTTTTCCTGCGCAGATTTAAACATTGATATATGAAAAAAAAGTGAAATAGTAATACATGTATTATTGAAATGAGAGAACCCCATCAAGCATTTTTCTATTATTTTTGTTTTTGTTTTTATATCTATCAGGATAATCTAGATGTGATTTATTAAATATAATTATAATTATTGTCAATGTAATTTTTTCATTTTTTTCTTATTTGTTATCAAATTCATAGAAACTCCCCGTCAAAATGATAGTTGGATAAAATATAAATCAATAATACTTTTTGTTGAAACAGCATTGTTTAAAATTAATTACATGTACCATTGATTGTATCTGTTTTGTTAACTTATGTAACCATTATACTCATCATAAACATGAATCAATGCTACTAACCTACCAAATGATTGTAAGGTATGATGAGGGATGGTCCTCCCCGACCCTCACATACCTATGACGTAAAGAATAAAGCATAAAACCGAAAAAAAAAAAAAAAAAAAAAAAAAAAAGTTAAATCATTCAATAAAATAAGGAAATGAGATAAATAAATGCAAATTTCAAAGAAATAAAGCACATATATAGAAATAGAGATTGAGACAAATAGTGAAGTCCCTGATCTGACGCCGCCTTGGAAAGGCGGCGTCTGATCTGGGACTGCACTGTTTGTCGTGGGGCATTTATGCGACTGCGGCGGTGAAATGGTTAACACAATTTAGTGGCCGTTATAGAGAGGTTTTACAGTATAGTTTTCCATGTACAGTGAATCCCTTCTACACCGGAATTTTAATTAAAGAATAAAGAAGGCCTTTTTAGGCAGGTGGCTGCTTAATGCAGGTTGAAAGTCGTGCAAAAACTCCGTGACGCCACATCTATAGGCGTGTCGCCGCATAGACGTTACTGGTCTATGCGGCGATTGTGTATGAAATAATAAATAAATTTGATGATATGTTGTTTATTTTATTTTTTAATCCAAATTAGTAATATTTTAAGGAAAAGTTAATGTATATCTATATATTTCAGGGGAAGTAATTCTAACTAACTGCATGACTAACATTTCCCGCTTTTGCACGTGCACATTGACTCGTACGATAACTTTCTGAGAAGACAGGCGCCATTTTCTGACATTATATTAGAATATATATCTATTATATTTTCAGGTAAATATGTTCCGATATTTCAATATCATTATCATCATCATCATCATCATCATCATCATCATCATCATCATCATCGTCTGGTGATTATATCATTACAATTTTTATGTTAATGTTTCAATAGCAAAAAGTGTGACTCTAGTTTTAGCTCGAACAATTTGACATGGACCCGCACCTATATGCAGAATACATAATGAGAGAGATGACGCTGTATAAATAAAACTCCGTCGGTAAATCGTGAAGTCTATTCTCGCTGAAATTACGGGAGAGCGATAACCCATGCATATGTAAACCATACAATCACGAGTGTGTCCATGCTTAGTTGCACAGGGGACCCACGAAATGGCCCCCTGTGCTTAGTTGCTTACCGGGACACGTGTCGATGATAAACCCGTGCATTGCCGATGATAAAACTAGAAATGTTACGAATTTTTATTTATGCAAATTAAATAGGTCAGAGTCCAGGTCAAATTGTTCGAGCTATATCTAGTTTACAGTTTGTGTGTAAACCCTTTCCAGGTCTCATATTTTTGTGAGTTTAGTTTACTCATAATGCCTTATTATCTTACTTTCAGATGTGCATATTCATTAGTATGTTCGTAGATAAGGATATAAACGTCAAAACCCCCTATATATAGTCGTCTACTGAAACCCACCATAGTTGTCACCAAAGCCAGAGAAAGCCGACGACAATGGCGCCCAGCATGAATTGACATCCCTTATTCAAATGCTTCAGTGTGCTTCTGCTAAACATTCTTTGTTATACAATGAAATACACTCATATTTTGTTATCCCGGAAAGAAAGAAGAAGCAGACAGATGAAGACCGATCGTTAGTTAACCTATTCCCGCATATTGACGCCTTTTGACGCTTCTGAAAAAGACACGTTGTGAAACAATTGTGATAAATAGAGCATTTGCTCCACAGGAGCAAATGCTCTATTTATCACAATGGTTTCAAAACTACACAATTCTGAAAAAAATCTTTTCTACAGTAAATGCCCCTTTTTGTAGATTGAATCAAAGAGGTTGGGTCTAAAAATAGCCTATGCGGGAATGGGTTAACGCGTTGAGTAGAGTTCCGAAGGATTGAGTGAACGATTGAACAGTGAGTGACTGATTAGTGTATTCGTCGATGGAGCCAAGTCTTTTTAAGAAATCGATGAACTGGTGAAGGACACTGAACTCGTTTAGTGTTTATAGTGATATTACTTATATAAATTAATAGTGTTAATTTTGATAGTGTATTTGGACTTGGAATATGTGGTGAGTCATTTTGATTTATTATTTGCTTTGTTCGCTTATACATGTGTAACTTGTGTACTGGGAAATCATATTTGACATGTTGATTATCAATGAGTGAGCCTTTTTGTAAATATACAGATAAACCACGCTATATTGAGACTTGTTGTTATTTTGTTGTTTACATAACAGCACAAAAGTACAGGGCCAGCCAATACACTTTAGTAACTCGCCACATATAATGTACTGGGCTTTGGTCTAATGGATATGTACATAGTCTTGCAAACAGGGTGTCGTGGGTTCGAATCTCAAGCTATGCAGTTTACTTTTTTTTTTTTTTTTAAAAACCGGATTTGCTATTTGTAATTTTCCTTTTAATTTGTATTCTTTTTCAATTATATGTTAATATTTTGTTAATAATTATTAGATGTTATTAATATCTATTGTTGTTTTGTACGGACAGTATTTTAATGAAAAAAAATATTAGTAAATTATTATTTATTTAATGCAAGCAGTCTGTGTCTAGACCAGACGCTGAGTAACTCAGCTTCCTATGGGGATCGAAACTGTTGGATGATATCGTTTGTAGTTGGGAAAACAAATTAAATACGTATTTTACCTCTGAACTGACGCAGACGACCTTATTTGCAGACAACAGTACCTTGGCACGCTAAGGGTTTTAGCAGGTCGTGCTCAATAGGGGGGAATGGTTCCGCTGCATGCACATGCACACACACCCTAAATCCTTCGCTGCCGCGTATTGTCTTCTGCAAAATATGTCGTCTGCTACAAGTTTCTATTATGAATTGTCTTTATATTTACTTTTCAAAACGTTCACAGCATCAAACATTTTGAATCCAGATGAGACGCCGAGTTACTCGGCTTCTCATCATGATCCAAACTGTTTGCATATGTGATCACAATTTCGCCATTGGACAGCGAAATGGTTACACTTATATTAGATCATAGACATAGACATAGTTTATTTGGTAACTTATACACATAGTATCTCGTTACATTAGCATATATAAATCAAAATGGATTAAACAGGTCAAATACTATCACGTAACATGCATAATTATTTGTGATATCAACTTAAACCAAAATTTCATAGTTCCTCGAGTAATTTGAGGAGAATGAACACCTTTTATAAAGTGTCCAAACGTTAAAGGAAACTCTAAATGGAAGAATTAAATTAGTGAATAATTACGAATTTGAAAACAGATATTGGTAAACAAACACACACATGATTACTCTTTGCCGATAATATGGCAATTCTAGGCAACTCCCCGGAAGAAATCCAGGAGCATCTAAATACTTTATCCGAATATTGCAAATTGTGGGGCCTTAGTGTAAATACTGACAAAACAAAAATTATGGTTTTTCGTAAACGTGGCGGCTTGCTACAAAATGAGAGCTGGATTTATAATGATAAGAATATAGAAGTTGTTAATGATTTCAATTATCTTGGTACCATCTATAATTATACTGGTAATTTTGCACTAAACCAGGAGTATCTTATAGGTAAGGCCCTGAAAGTCATGCATGTATTACTTAATAAATGTAAAATATTTGATCTAAAGCCCAAAATACTTTGCCAATTATTTGATGCATTTGTAGCTTCTATCTTGAATTATTCATGTGAAATATGGGGCTACACAAAATCCAAAGAGATAGAAAGAATTCATTTGAAGTTTTGTAAAAGACTTCTACATGTTAAACCCAACTCATGCAATGCCACGGTTTATGGAGAACTTGGACGGTACCCTCTATATATTAATAGATATGTACGCATTGTAAAGTATTGGTTGAAGCTTACCACCACAGATAATATCATACTTAAAACTGTATACAATAAGGCACTAGATGACTGTAATAATGGTTGTAAAAACTGGGTAGGCAATGTGAGGAATCTGTTAAATGATTATGGATTTTCGTATGTATTCGATGGCGTCACTAATGATGCAAACAAATTTATTGGTGAATTCAGATCTAGGGTAATTGATACGTTCATACAAAATTGGAGTGCTTCTCTTGAAAACAGTTCTGTTTTATATATATACAAAAACCTGAAACCAAGCTTTGGTTACGAGCGATATCTTGATGTCATACCCAAATGTTTTAGATTTTACTTTTGCCGGTTACGAGTATCATGCCACACTCTGCGAATACAAACAGGCAGATATTCTAGAAATAGAATACCCAGAGAAGAAAGAACATGCTTATGTTGTAACTCACATGATATTGAAGACGAGTATCACTTTATATACATATGCCCTTGTTACTCTGATATTAGAAAGAAATACTTGAAGAAAATTATTAATGGTAGACCTTCAGTTTACAAATACATAGGAATTCTACAAAGCAGTGATCGAGACATATTGGTAAAACTATCCTTGTTTATAAAAGAAGCCCTAGTGTTAAGAAATTCTATCGTCTCTAATATAACTGTTTGATTTTAAAACCACACAGCTATATTTAATTGATAGAATTTAATCAAGATACCTGATGTCACTATTTTCAAATAAAAAAGTATTGTTCTACATTCCCAAATCACCAGAAATGTCTTTTTCGTATGTGCAATTCCCTCTTTTTACCCCCCCCTCCCCCAGTAACCCCACTTGATTTACCTGTTTTCCTCCGACAAACACCTTCTACATTACATACTATGTAGTTTATATGTATATAACTCACGTTGACATTGTTAAAAAATACATGTATAATAGACGATGTACTATGTACAAGTCTGAATAAAATATGTTCTGTTCTGTTCTGTTCATGAAGGAAATTCTTCGTTGCACAGTACCAGTTCATCTATACTAGCATAGACTACAAGAAGGCATAAGTACGAACAGGTATAATTTGACATTCACTCCCACGTCAAATCTTGTATGAACTCGATCATGTCAATTGCAAGCAGTTTTGAGCCAGATCAGACGTCTAATAACTCGGCGACTGGTCTGAATCTGAACTGATTACCAGTTATAGCCTATGTACATACCAGCATAGCAAACGTTCAACAGTACAACGGTCGTTTAAGTTAGTTTCTTTGAAAAACGAAATGAAACAACTTAAAGACATTCCCTTGGCCGGCTTGGGTCTTTACAGCTAACCTGTGAAAAAGCATGCGGCACATGGTAAGAGATATAGCAGTCTGCCTGTCAAGAACCACTGGAGCGTTCCATGTGAGGCCCGTCTCTTACATTTGATGATTTGGAAATGATTAGATTGTCACTAATGCAGTATATGTTTTTATTTTTTATTATGCTCCCTGAAACTATAAGAAGGAGCATATAGGCCCCGCTTTGTCCGTTCGGCCTGTGAATGTCTTCTAAAGTGCTCAACCTACATTCATGACGCTCCACATACAAATATATCTCATTGAGATCAAGTGCAGGATGCAGGGGTTAAATTATAACTTTCTGAGCAGTATTTACATATTCTGATAGACCTTGTTTGGGAGAAAAGGCAGCTGTGTCCAAGGATAATAACTCTGTGGGACATCTCTTTTGGAAGTATTGCCCTATGTAATCTGTCTTTTTTTCATTGAAAGTACTTGACCCACACTAACGAAAAATCATATTTTATAGCTCTCCTCCACTGCATGTGAAATGGATTCTACTGCAGGCCAAATGTCCAGAGTTTTATCTCTGATATACATAAGCGCTCAGGTTTCTTTAATGTATTTAATCCTTATAAAATATTCATCTGCTAAATTGCTTGTCTGCTTCAAATGTGAAAGTGCTTCATAGTTTGTAAAGATTTGTGAAAATGTTGTCTGTCAAATAGCTTGGATCCAGATAAGATGCCGGGTTACTTGACGTCTCATCTGGATCCAACCTGTTTGCATATGGCCCTTTGTTTGTTAGTGGTAGGCTTCTTAAGGGTTGAACTGCTATTGGGTTCTGACCAACAATGGTCTTTTGAGTGTGTTCCCCTTGACTAATTGTATGTCAGGGCCTCTCTAGACAGAATGAGACGGCTTGCCATATTTTGCACACTTGTATCATGCTTTTACTGTTACTTTCACGTCTATTGAGAACAATGGGGGGGAATCATTGAATGGACCTGGGTAATGTCTTTAAAAGACAATGAAACAACTTAAATGACTGAAACAGTTAGTTCATTGGTAAAATAATACCAGCAAATAGATCCCTATTACTAAATGTGTTTCAGCGAAAGCGAAATGAAACACATAAAAAGGGAAACACTAGTGACGCTGACCTTTGCTGATCAACTCATATAACCCTGATGACGTCTATATGCGACCTCTACAAATAAAGTTAGTAAAAACAGAGGGTTCTCATAATTTGATCTATCCGATCTCGGTCTACAATGTCC
The DNA here is from genome assembly GCA_963576725.1 of Azorinus chamasolen. Taxonomy (NCBI): domain Eukaryota; kingdom Metazoa; phylum Mollusca; class Bivalvia; order Cardiida; family Solecurtidae; genus Azorinus; species Azorinus chamasolen. Next base: position 78,149,424 of record OY755243.1, read on the forward strand.
GTAATTTTGAGATACATTGCACACAATAACCCTAACAACAACACTTATACCGCTAAATAAAGATGAAACGGTACACATGACGTGTCAGGGTCAATGAGTTAACAGCATATGTAGCAAACGTCATAAACAATATAAGATATATTATATCTTTAGTAAAATTTCGTTGCGTTTAACATTAGCAAAACTGATATATTTACATAGATCTGTAAGCTTTGTTTTATTTCCTGAATTAAGTAATTAGTCACTGGTATGAATCGAACTCAAGACCGCCACATGCAAGTCCAGATACATATCCATTGCACCAAGACAACCATGTTGAAAAAATGCGGCTTGCTAAGGCTTTTAAAAATAAAGAAGCGCTGTAGTCGCTTCGTTTTGTTTACATTAGAGTAGGTCATGTTTTGTTCCAAAATAAGTTGGTCTATCTGTACATGTACATATGCATTGATTGCTTTATACCATGCACCCATGTAGCGTGCAACTTTGCGTACACCCATGTAGCGTGCCTTTTTGTTACTGATAGTTATACAAGAACATTTTCTCATTTTTGCTAATCACGTTTTGAGTTACAAATGTACTTATAATATATACATGTATTATCCTCCAAATTTGACCTGAGACTCGATTAAATTTCGGCGTGTTTATCGGGATTGTTCGTAATACTCTGTGACAAAACATAGCAAACCAACAGCCGGTAATAATCATGTTCCACGAGGATTGTACAGTAAAACCCCTCTAATGCGATCACTTAATGAATTATTATGACTGTCTTTATAAGCAGATGGTTGCTTAATGCAGGACAAAAGTTATGCAGAAAGCTTTCTGCATAACTTTCGTCCTGTATTAAGCTACCACCTGCCTTTGCCACTGTGAATTATGCCTCGTTTTGCTGGTCGTATTAGAGGAGTTTTACTGTATTCTATAGCGCATTCTTATACCTTCGGAAATTTATTCGAAGTTTACCGACGATAATACACGGATTATGCATGAGTCTCAGGTCAAATTTGTAGGATAATAACGTGTGTATTTGTAAATCATAGAGGTAGAGTGTTTTGCTCATCCTTATTAATTTATTTAGCTGTAGATAAGTTAGTGTGTGATAAGTAGTTACTGTTTACGTTCATTTTCTTTTGATCATAGTGATATTTCATCTGTTCATTTTGTTTTTCATCATCTGTTCATCTTGTTTTTCCTCATCTGTTCATCATATCTCATATTTTCATAGTTTACCTATTGACCGATTTCATCTCACTTGTCATTCATTTCCACGTTTATTATTTTATATCATTCAATTATATCAATATGGTCATTTAATTTAATAATCAGGGTAATAAATAGTGTTCAGTCAGTGTTGATAGTTTGCAGGATAAAGGTGAAAAGCACCCCACCTACTGCGTTTCATGCTGCGTGCTTGATTATTAAATATTAACCTGGAGTCATCGGTACTAACTGTGTGTAATATGGTACTTTTAGATTGTCATTTAATTGACATAAACTGATAGAAAGCAAGCAGAAAGCAACGTATATGTATATCAGTATTTCTACAGCATAAGTCAGTTTGCACGTGGGATAGTGTTTGCGTGTGTGTAGTCGCCCTGCTTTAGTTCGTTTTCGAGCGCTGAGCCTTGACTGCACTTTTCTATTTATAGAAGTTGCAACCATTCTAATTTATGGGTAGGTCAGGATTGAAACTTTAAAATAACAACTAGAAACCTGTATGCCACCGTGTACGAGACAGTAGTGAAGTGTCTGAATGAAAACGTGAATTACATGGTTTGTGACGCGTTTTACCTCGATGGGTGCACTCGTCCTAAAGGTCACAGTTCACGGGTCAAAATCGAACTATATCCCATTGCAAGATACCTTTAGCCAGTAAACATCCTTTTACGATACAGACCTATAGAATGATGTTATATTTTATTGGAGAGGTCATCATAAGACTTACTTTGATTTCTCTGTGATAAAATATTCACTTACTTGTGTTTTATGCCTCCCCCAACGGCGGGCATGTAGTAATCGCATGTCCGTCTTTCCGTCTGTCCTTCCGTCTGTCCATCCGTCCGTCCGTCCGTCCATCCGTCCGTCCCAAATTCGTGTCCCTTCTATAACTTTTTTTTTATCTATTCATGGATTTCAAAATAACTTGGCACAAATGTTCACCACACAAAGACGATGTGTCGCGCTCAAGTCCCAGGTCTATGTGTCAAAGGTCAATGTCATCCTTCAGGGTCAAAGGTCGGGGGTATAAGTGTTTCACAAACACACTCTTATTTTATTCTTTTAACTCGCGCCGAGTAATTTGCATGTAGTAAACTTTGAATAATTTGGTTTATTGAAAGACGCTACCTGTTTGCGACTTTATAGCACAGGTTTATCAGGAAAAAGTTCATGATAAACTTCGGTATTTTGAACGATATCTAGTTATTGAACACATTCAGGTTGCAATATCGGAAAAAAAATCTAGCTGATGTCGTTTGCTGGGATAAGCGACTCTATAGTCACGTGTCTGGATGGCTGGATGGCCGGTGTATAGCGCAAGGCGCTATTGGACTATAGGGGGGGGGGGGGGGGGGGGGGGGGGGCATTGGTTCGATTCCGGGTTGAAGCATTTTTTTGCTTGTTGTTGTCGCTTTGGTGGATATTTTGATTGTGGTTTTTTTTCTTTATCGGTTGTTTGTTTGATTTGAATTTTGGATCGTTTTAATGAAATTTGTCAGTATAAAATACTGAACATTCATAAACACTTGCACTTTGAATACATATATAATACATACATATACAGTAAAACCCCTCTAATGCGACCACCAAAAAGAGGTATAATTCTGGGTAATAAAGGCAGGTGGTAGCTTAATGCAGGACAAAAGTAATGCAGAAAGCTGCTAGAGGAGCTTTATGCATTACTTTTGTCCTGCATTAAGCAAAAATCTGCTAATAAAGACACCAATGTTTACCCATTAAGTGGTCACATTAGAGGGGTTCTACTGGTTCGATTCCGGGTTGAAGCATTTTTTTGCTTGTTGTTGTCGCTTATACATATATAATACATACATATACAGTAAAACCCCTCTAATGCGACCACCAAAAAGAGGTATAATTCTGGGTAATAAAGGCAGGTGGTAGCTTAATGCAGGACAAAAGTAATGCAGAAAGCTGCTAGAGGAGCTTTATGCATTACTTTTGTCCTGCATTAAGCAAAAATCTGCTAATAAAGACACCAATGTTTACCCATTAAGTGGTCACATTAGAGGGGTTCTACTGGTTCGATTCCGGGTTGAAGCATTTTTTTGCTTGTTGTTGTCGCTTTGGTGGATATTTTGATTGTGGTTTTTTTTCTTTATCGGTTGTTTGTTTGAGGGGTTCTACTGTATTCACAAGATATACACAGTTACTTTGAATACAAATACATTACATACATATACCCACATGATATATACAGTTGTGCACGCATTGATAATGGCGGAATATATGTTAAAGGAAGAACTTAAACAGGTGCAGATAGATAGAGAAAGGGAGGTAATGCAAGACAATGAGATAGGAATTAAGTTTTGAGAAACATGTTACGCGAAGAGGAGGAAAGACTTTTAGAGTTACAGGAAGTGCAGAAGCTCATTTAAACTGAGTTTGACAGCAGAAATAAATCATCTGTCCTTGAGGAAATGGCTGATAATGAGAAAGAAAGAGTGAATGATAGCAAATTCAAGCAAAGGGTGGCTGGGTTGCCTGAAAATGGGAATGAGGCTGAGAGGGCACTGATTGAGATGATACAGAGGTTAACTCTTTCGGCGCCAAAGTTGCCTGCTGGCACCATTGAAAACAGTGAAGTCCAAGGTCAGATGCCGCCTTTCAAGGCGGCATCTGACCTGGGACTTCACTGTTTTCTGTATTATTTTAGCCCAAGCATACAGGTTTTTTTTTTAAAAAAAAAAGTTTAACCACTATACCTTTATTATTTAGTTTTGAATTATATTTAATATAAAATTATTATTGCAGACGAAACTTTTAAATTTGGCGCCAAAAGAGTTAAAGATGGATGAGAGAAAATACGTTAGCAAACAGAATAGATAAGATACAAACGGAGAAAGAACAGAAGTTGAAGAAAGAAAGCACACTGAAAGAAGAATTGATGAACAAGTCAAGTGAAGAAAGGATGAAGAAACTGAAAGAGAAAGAATGCAGACTTATAGAAAGTAAGCATTCTAACACAGCTCGAAATATCGGACGAAGAAGATGAAGATTTGAAAATAAATCGGAGACAAATACTTTTTTTCGGAGACAAAAACTTTTTTTTCGGAAAAACCGCAAAGGGGTTAGATCTGAAGTCAGAAATGACTTATAACCTCAGATAAAACGTTATTGATGATAAATTGGCGAAACAAAATGACCTTGATTTGTTTAAAAAAATCAGATGTCTCCCTTTAACTCCATTTCTGAGCGTACAGACGGATGCACAAACTACATTTTTACTTGTAAAGTACAAGATTAGACCGTTAACATAGTACAAGCATGGTGTCTGTCATTCATGCATGTGTTATGGGAGATACGTGCCTTTGAAATTGACCTAAAACCGGGTGTGTGTTTTCCAAAAATAAAAAACCACACCTCCTTTTGTCTCCGATTTTGTTCAGATTCACATATTTTATGTATTTCGATATGCTGAGTGCAGATCTGAAGTCAGAATTGAGTTATCACATCAGTTATTGATGATTAATGGTCGAAGAAAATGACCCTGGAAAAAAAATATTTTTACCGGCGTGTCCCTTTAACTGGATTTCTCAGCATACAGACGGGTACACAGGCTATATCTTTTTAATCCTAAAGAACAAGATTAGACTTCTGATATATTACAAACATGTTGTCATTCATGCGTGCATTATTGGAGTTACGTACATTTAAGATTGACATAAAATCAACGAAAAATGACAACTTTTTATATAGCCATATGCGCTGAAAAGACAATACAAATAATTTTTGATCGCCCCTCATCAACCGGTACACCTAGAAGGCTGAATTAGCATAAATCTAGCTTAGTGTCCTCTCTACGTGTGTGTGAAGTTTTGCTGTGATAACAAATACAAGCATAGGAAAACGGTTATGTTCGAATGTCTGAACTGATATATTAAAACATAATTATTATCATTATGTATTATTACCATCCTCCTCCTCCTCCTCATTATTGTTATTATTATTGTTATTATGATTGTTATTATTATTATTATCATTATTATTGTTACTATTATTATTATTGTATACTTCAGATATATATCATGAATTGATATGTAAATAGTCAAAGGGAGAGCATTCGTACTTTACTAAAATGAAATATTATAAAAGTTGTTTCCCTTTGACGATAACATGGAAAAATGCAATTGTTATTATTTATTACTTTTGTTACTGTTTTATTTTTTATCATTATTAACTATGATTATTCTTAGTATCATTATTATTACTATTGTTTTTGTTGTCACGATGTTTATGACTATTTTTTATCATTAATAGTATACCTTGTCCAAATACGCTCATTCTTCTCTTAAATAAAATGTATCGATCTATATTTTGCGAAAGTAGCCGCCTATGTGGGCTACTGTGCTCTGTAACTTCTGGTTGTGTTCCGCAGGCAGAGAAACACGAATAACGCTTTCATTCTAAAATATATATTTAATAAATTTAAAAGCAAATTTGATTTTTTTTTCATTTTTCTAGTTTATCTGAGTAAAATTATAATTATTATTCAGCTTGATTAAAATTGAATGCAAAGAACGTTTTCAGTAATTTTAATTATTATAATGATGATGATGATGATGATGATTGTAAACAAATTCCTACACAAAACCTCAGAATATGCACATTATTTCGAAGATGTATAAAAAAAAAGGATTTGCTTATAAAACTTTTTAGTTGACTCTGAGTTCGTTTTCAAGCTTTTGATTGGTCAGATTTGAGCCTGTGGCTCAAATCTGACCAGTCAAAAGCTTGAGAACAAACTCAGACTCAACTAAAAAGCTTTATAGGCATGGACCCTGAGCCTGATTCTGATTCTGAGTCCGAGTCTGAGATTATTCTCAAGTATCCGACTGGTCGTAATGGTACACAATGTAGCCAGGGACCAAGGTTAATCCATTCTCAATAATGACGTCATAATTATTAATGAGATTAATTTGTTATAATTTAGCACAAGGACACGGGAATGTTTAGCTATGGCGGAAACTGTAGAATCATATCTATTAAACTGTATGTATCATAAGCAAACAGAACAGACCCTGGTCAGACGGCTCCTATAGGAGTCGTCTGATTTGGGTCTACATTGTTTGCAAAGGCGTAGAAAGGCGTACTTATAGAGTAAAAGGTTGAAAACCTATTGTTCATGGCGACATTATAAATATTCAGCTAATTAATATGCACGCAGAACTTTATGTTTTCTGACATGAATAATCAGAGCAACAGATAAACGTGCGTACTCAAATATCTCTCTTCGAGACGATCCTAGAGTGGTCACAACATACGGTTTGGAGGAGAAATAAAGAAGCTATGCTTTAACCCTTTCCCTGTTCTATGTTTATTTCAAATTTATATACCTACTGAATATTCATGGGCAAAATAGATATAATGAAGTATATAAGGTGAAACATTGTACCCATTTTAGAAAGTAAAGAAACAGATCAATCAAATTCTGTTAGCAAACAGAGCAGACCCTGATCAGACGGCTCCTCTAGGAGCCGTCTGATCTGGGTCTACTCTGTTTGCAAATGTGTGAAAACACGTTTATACGACGGAAAGGGTTAAATAACGTGTTTTATCTGGATCTCTGAATATGAATAAAGACACTGGTTAATGGGGTTCTACGGCAACAGAAGAAACAGAAGAAATGTCCACTTACCCTTTATTTGAAATCATAGAGTCTAGACTTGCAGTGTTGCTTTGTTAGTGTATGCCACTTTTATCAGCGCTCAGATGCTGTGTAGAAAATGCTTTATGCTATGTGTAGATCTTAAGCCAGCGGGCTGTCTGAAATACTACGCAAATATTTATCACGGTACTGCTGATAAGCCTGACTGGGAATTTTCGATATATACCGATGTTTAACGAAGCATTTCTTCGGCAACTTTCGGTGGGATACGAAAATAGGCGGGGGAGGTGGGGGTATACATCTGGTAAACCAAAGCGATGGTAAACAACTACCATATGCTCTCCGAGTCTGAATGTTGGTACGTAAATTATTAGAAATCGAAAAATGTCAGTAATGCTATCACGATAATCGAAACCATTTATAATTTATTATTAACCCTTAGTCCGCCATATGTTTGTTTTAACACCCGGCCCTCTTTTGAATATCAACCAGGCAAATCTTTATAAAAATATACAGGGTTTATTGAAATGATTTTCCTAGGCAAACACATAGAGCATGCAGGCATGGATTTTCCATGACAAACAATAGACCAATGCTGGATCTACAATGTTTCCAAACTATGCAACTATACTTGTGTCTGGCGGGCTATTGGGTTTAGCTAGTTTATTTGCCATAAAAACTGTTTTCGCTTTCTCAACACGGAAGAAAAAATAGTTTTGTTGTTCATATGCGGATTTTTTTTTTTTTATCTTTTTTGGTATGTGTGTATGTGTGTGTGTGTGTGTGTGTGTGTGTGTGTGTGTGTGGGGGGGGGGGGTGTTAAAGAAACAACGAATAAACCAAAAACTCAGAAAATATCGCAAACAGACCTAGACTCAACATTTGAGTCTAATTAATTTTAAGACTCAGACGCAAAAATCAGCAAATTTCAGTATTTAAAAAATCTGATGAAAATTTGCAACACATGCACGCAATGTGAATTGAAGATTGATTAAATCAAATAACACAATAACAATATTTAGAGTTTGAGGAGATTTGTTTGAGTCTGTGTCTAGAATTTAAGCTTAACAGCTTATAAAATGAACAAGGGCCCTGCTATAGCCCCTTCAAAATGAAGAGAAAGGTAGAACACAATAAATGAAGAAAGGAAAAAAGAAAAATAGAATAGAAAGAAAGAAGAGTCGTTGTCTAAACTTTGATTCAAACAGCTTACACATGATTAAGGGCGCTGCTCTATCCCTTCCAAAATAAAAAAAAGAAAGATAGAAAGCAAGGAAGAAAGGAAGGAAGAAAGAAAAAAGACAAAGAAAGTAGAAGAAAGAAAGATTCGAAGGATCATTATGACAGTTTTGTTGAGCCGGTTTTGCTTGTTTTGCTATCCATGCATTTCGATAACCAAAAGCGTGAAGGTGTTTCACGTTTTAATGTTGTAATGCATTTTTTTTGAAGATGTGACTTTAATTAGACAAGACTCTATAAACATTTTGCAAATAAAAAGTATATATCCTCCAGTAGGCCTATATATACCAAATTAACTTAATCATTTCCTCCGTGAATATTCAGGTAAGAAATAATGGCGTCATGAGTATTCATTAATTTAATTCGTAATATTAGCACATAGACACGCGAACTTTTGGCTGACAGAAAATGTAGAACCATATCTTTCTTATATCTATAACAGCCGTCTGATGTGGGTCTACTCTGTTAATTTGCCTTTAAAAATGTAAAACCAGTCTATTGTCACGTGTACATGTGTATACCCAGATCAGAGGGTTCCTAGAGGAACCTTCTGAACAGGGTCTGTACGGTTTGCAATTCAAAATCCTCTCACACATTCTTTCACGCTTTTATAATAAATGTACGCTACATTTAAACCAAACACGAATGAACGCTTTTGGCGCATGGTATCGATGTTTACATAACAACGTCATAAAGATGCGTGTCATTGATTGGGTCATCACATCAAATCTCATTACCCTTTACCTATGTAAATGTTTAACCCTTTACACCACAAATACACCTTTCTACGCCTTTGCAAACAGAGAAGACCCAGATCAGACGGTTCCTATGGGAACCGTCTGATCAGGATCTGCCCTGTTTGCTACTGAAATAGTATACAGTAAATCCCCTGTTAACTGCAAAAAGCTCCTATACGGTTAAGAAGCCACCTGTCCAAAAGTATCTTAATTCTACTAGAATTCCGGTTTAGAGAGGTTTTACTGTAGATGTGAATTTTTTATGTGATTTTCATAAATTGCTATACCTACATGCCGTTTGACTTTTATGCAAACAGAGTAGACCCAGAAAAGATGACTAGCTCCTGTAGGGGTTTTCTGATCAAAGTCTTCTCTTTTTGCTTATGGGAAATGTAGAGATCTGATTCCACGCTTTTTCCCGCCATGGCCAAACTTGTGTTCATATGTCATTTTAAAAATTTAGCTAATAGATATTTATGCTGTCATTAATTTCTTTCAAGAATATTAAATGTGTAAAACGTTAAGAAAACAAGGGGATTTATTTTTGTATTTTAAGTTAGACTATAAATAAGCAATAATTAGCGATTTTAATTTAGTTGTTTTATTGCTTTGAACTACATGTAATAGGAGATATATTCCACACAAAATGGAAAAATACAGTCATGAAAAACAACAACAATAATAACAACAACAACAGTCATGCTGACAGTTATGCTGACTATGTTACTGTTGCTGATGGTGATAAAAATAATTTCGGATCGTAAAGGCAGGTGGTAGTTTAGTTCTGGACGAAAGTTATGCAGACAGCTAAGGTCCTACTAAACTTTCTGCATGACTTTCGTCCTGCATTAACCGCTTTCCCTCATGTAAACGTGTTTTCACGCATTTGCAAACAGAGTAGACCCAGATCAGACGGCTCCTAGAGGAGCCGTCTGATCAGGGTCTGCTCTGTTTGCTAGAGGAATTTGAATAATTCAGTCTCTTTGCTTTCTAAAATAGCTACAATGTTCCACCTTCCAGGTTGCATTATAACTATTTTGTTCATGAATATTCAGTGGGTATTGAAATTTGAAATAAACATAGAACTGATGACTTTTGACATCTCTGTAACAGCCATTGTTTGAAACCATTGTGATAAATACTCCTTTTTACGCCTTGAGTAGGCCAATACACACAGAGTAGACACAGATGAGAAACTCATGTAGGTCTTTTCTGATCAGGATGTACTATGATTTCTTAAATAAAGTAATAGATCTACATATGTATAATGATTCTATAATTATACACTGTCGATCATTGTATAATCAGTTTTTTATGGATCATGGGGAAAATCACATAATCCTTTCATCCATAAATATGCCTTTCTATGCCTCTGTAAAAGTCACCTATTGAAACTATGGAGCACATGCTCTATTTATTACAATATTTTTAAAACTACACAATTCTAAATCCTTTTCTCTAGTTAATGCTCCTTTTCGGTAGATTCATTCAAAGAGGTTGGATCTAAAATAGAATATGAGTTAATGGGTTCATCAATACGGGCATGGATATGCATGAGATAAGGCGTTAAAACAAATTAAATCAAATATTTGGTCCATATCCACTGGCTATACATGTAATTGAACAACCAGAGAAAATAAAACAAAGTAACAATTTAACATGGCAAAGTGATAACATAGCAAATGATAAACAAAATAAAACCACATGAGTAGGAGCAACACTGTTTGACACTTATGAGAATCTACGCTATTTATCATCTAACCTGCAAAACGTTTGTAGATCCTGATCAGACAATTTGTATGAGAGACAGTGGCTGGTCTGGGTCTACAATGTGTGCAAAAGTTAGAAATTAACAGTACAATTTATCACATAAAATGATGTGTACGTTGGTGTCTCTGTATAGCGGCCATTTTTCGAAAAGGCGGCGTCTGATCTGGGACTGCCCTATTTGTTGTGGTGCATTTATGCGACATTGGCGGTGAAAAAGTTAATTGAATGAACAGGAGTAGTTTGAATGACATACGACTGCTTAACCATTTACCTGTTCAGTATTCATGATAGTAATAATGACATCATGAATATTTATTCCCTGATTTGTTTTATAATGTATTTTTTTCAAAGAAAGTGTTTGCTTTTGATAAAAATCTGTAGAATCAGATCTATATCATGTCAAAAGCAAACCGAGCAGATCATGATCAGACGGCTCCTATAGGAGCCGTCTGATCTGGGTCTATCTGGTTTGCAAATACGTGAAAAGGTTTTTTTACAAGGGAAAGAATTAAAGCCAATGACATACAGTAGAACCTGTCTTAAGCGACCATTCATTTATTGAACATACGAGTCTTAAAAAGCAGGCGGTTTCTTAATGTAGGCCAAAAGTAATGCATAATCTCACAGAGATTTCTTCATTACTTTTGGCCTGCATTAATCTACCACCAGACGAATTTAACATTTTATGTCATCACAGAAACTGTAAAATCCGATCTATATTATTCCATAAGCTAACAGAGCAGACCCAGATCAGATGGCTCCTACATGCATAGAAAGGCGTATTTATGGAGCAAAGACTTTTAAAGCTACCGTCTACCTTAGAGATCGATAATTTGTCGTTTTTGTGTGTGGTCATTAAAACCATCTTTTACTATATATCAAGGTTTCTGTTATCTTTTAATCGTGTCTCATTGCAATCGGAAGAAAATCCACAGGTATCCGTGCCACGGCTGAAATTAATCAACCCTTATCCAGCTATCTGTAACCTGACTCGCATTTGCAAACATCTTGAACCAAGATGAGACCCCAGGTAACTTGACGTCTCACCATTTTCACAGCTGTTTTAAACTACAGTAAAACCCCTCTAAACCGGACGTTAAATTTAGTATAAATATCGGTTTTGGAGACAGGTGGCAGCTTTCTGCAGGGTGAAAGTCATGCAGAAAGCCACATTAAGCAGCCACCTGTCTAAAAGGATCTAAATTCTTCTCAACTAGAATACCGGTTTACAGAGTTTTACTGTAGATCAATATTTCTCAAAAACGCGTTAGCATCGGAAGTAGTCAAATTCGCATCAGCGGGGTTAACCCTTTCCTCCATGAATACTCATGTAAGAAATAATGACGTCATCAATATGAATTAGATTAATTTGTTATTCCAGCACATGGATACAGGGATTTTTGGCCATGGTAGAAACTGTATAATCATATTTATATTATATCATAAGCAAACTGAGCAGATCCACATCAGATGGCTCCTATAGGAGCCATATGATCTGGATCTACCCTGTTTGCATAGCCGTAGAATGGCGTATTTATGGAGTAACAGTTAACTGACTTTCACTCGGTTCTAAGTCGTTATCGGTTTACAAGCGGTGGTCATCGGCCGTGATTTGCCATATTTGGAACAAGTGATCAGTCCTTTTACAGGATGCCATTAATCATTCCTCCATCCACAGGCACGATGCTTCCGGTAACCATGGCAGCCCTGTCACTCAGCACGTAACAAATGGTATCCACAACATCTGTTTCCTCTGCAAGCGTAGGAGATAAGCATAAATATGGGTGTACAGCAGAACCTCTCTCAGGTGACGCCTTTTAACCCCTTCCCTATTAGGCTATTTTTAGACCAAATATATTTGAATAAATCTACCGAAAAGGGGCATTTACTAGAGAAAATAAATTGGAGCAAATGCTCTATTTATCACAATGATTTCAAAAAGTGACCTTTACAGAGGTGTCAATACACATCATGACTATTAATTAGATTATGTTTTATAATGGCACACGGACGAATAATATCTATATTATTTCATAAGCAAGTGGAGTATACCCTGATCAGACGGTTCCATAAAGGAGCCGTCTGATCTGGAGCTACTCTATTTGTAAAGAAACAGAAATGTGCATGTACTGAGTAAATGGTAAAAGTGCACACAGAGAGAGAGAGACAGAGAGAGAGAGAGAGACAGAGAGAGAGACAGACAGAGAGAGAGAGAGAGAGAGAGAGAGAGAGAGAGAGAGGGAGTGAGTGACAGAGAGAGAGTCAGAGAGAGACAGAGAGAGACAGAGAGAGACACACACACAGATACACAGAGAGACATAGAGGCATAGACAGAAACAGAGAGACAGAGACAGACAGACAGAGGCACAGAGGGGAACTATCTTAACGTTACGCCAACTACTTGGGCGTATTTCATCAGATGGTAGCAAAAGCAACAGACATTATATTGAAATATTCGATCAATATTTGTGTACCCAATTATTTCCATTCTGTTAACACTTTGTATTCGGGAAACGAGTGTATTGGCATTTTTAAACAATGTAGAACCAGACCAGAGGGCGCATAGTGAGCCCTCTGATCAGGGTCTGCACTGTTTGTCAATCAAAATCCTCTAAGAAATGTAACCCTTTCATACCGACTGGACTATATATCGTTAAACACCGATGAGTCATTCTACTCAACTATATATCGTTAAACACTGATGAGCCATTCTACTCAACTATATATCGTTAAACACTGATGAGCCATTCTACTTTTGATTTCTCAGCGTTCAAAGGATTAAACTGACACATTGACATACAGTAGAACCTGTCTTAAGTGACCATCAGAAACGGTCTAATTAGGGATCTGTAAGGCAGGTGGTAGCTTAATGCACACATGGCAGCTTTCTGCATTACTTTTGCCCCGCATTAAGCAACCACCTGCATTTTAAGACTTCTGTGTTTAATAAACGAATGGTCGCTTAAGACATGTTCTTCTGTAGCGCTGTCGTCATATAATATTATTTGAGAGAACATTTAGAGAAACCGGTGAAAAGGCTAAAACTTTCACCCTATCCCATACCACTAATATGTCACTGTCCCATAGTAGGGTACAATTGTAACCGAATGCGGGATATTCATTCGTCAATTGTTATGTCAAACACGACTTCCAGTTTTCAATGAACTGAACATCTTATTGATTTAGAATTCTACGATGGATATATGATTATATTCGAAACTTACTTTGAATTCATGCGAGAAGCAAAGTACAGTAAAACCTGTCTAAAGCGACCATTAAAAAGATATCGAAATCTGGATCTTTAAGACAGGTGGCAGCTTAATGCAGGTCTAAAGTAATGCCCTGCATTAAGCAACCGCCTGCTTTTAAAGAGTATTATGTTCAATAAAGGGATGGTCACTTAAGTCAGGTTGTACTACACAGCAAACCCTGTCTACAGCGACCACCTAAATGAAGTCAGATTCTGGCGTTTAAGGACAGGTGTAGCTGTGTGCACGACGAAAGTCATAAAGAAAGCTCCCCACTCTAGGAGATTTCTGCATGGCTTTCGTCATGCATTGAGCAAACAACTTATTTTTATAAATACCAATATTGATTCATAATATGGTTGTTATAGGCAGGTTCTACTATACAGTAAAATCTGTATTAAGTGGCCTTTAAAAGGAAATCTAATTCTGAATATTAGGACAGGGTAACTTAACCCATTTCCTGATATTGACGATTTTGACGACTCTGTAAAAGTCACTTTGTGAAACCATTGTGATAAATAGAGCATTTGCTCCTATAGGAGCAAATGCTCTATTTATCACAATGGTTTCAAGCTATAAAATTAAAAAAAATCATTTTCTCTGGATAATTCTCCTTTTCGGTAGATTCATTCAAAGAGGTTGGGTCTAAAAATAGCCTTTGAGGTAATGGGTTAATGCAGAACAAAATCAATGCAGGGAGTCAATTTGCCGAGCGACAAAAAACTTTGATCCTGGGCTTGATTGGCAAAATAAACAAAACAAAACAAAACATAAACAAAAATAAAAACTGTGCAACTTGTTTGGCGACATGTTGCCTACTCAACATCTGATCTGGATCAAATCTGTGTGAAAATGCCAGACTGAATCATGTTTTGATTATCAGAAAAGTTCAGTATTAGACAACAATGTATGGGGGCTAGTTTCTGCCATTTCTCTTTGTGAATAAGCCCTGCCGATTTATTTACGGCTCAATGACGGAAGTTTGACGACTTTCAAACGCCAGGGCGAAAGCACGCAAACGGCGGGACATAGTGTCAAACAGTTTGGATCTTGAGGAGACACGGACAACTGTTTGCAAGGATTATCACAGATTCGACTATGGTGGTGAAAGAGTTAAATACCCACAAACGTTGAATTTTCACTTTGGCGGGTTGTCGTGTCATTAATACTTCGACCCTCCGTTTGCTTGTTTATGTCCCACTTTCGTGGATTTTCGCCCTGGTGTTGCATTGCCGGTCCGTCGACCTTTCGCGACGAGGACACAACAGCACAAAATAACAGAAACCACACGTACCAGCAAACCTTCTCATAGGATTCCTCTGTTTTGCCTTTTTCTGTATTTCCGGGTCACCCCAGCCTTTCTTGCCCACCGTGGTCATCACTACGGTAGGGTTAACACTACAAACACGTATCTGGAAATGATATCAGTATCAATGATAACAGTATAACAGTATCAATGATAACAGTATCAATGACTGGCAGTATCAATGATAACAGCATCAGTGATAACAGTATCAGCAATAACATTACCAGTGATAACAGTACCAATGATAACAGTATTAATGTTAACAATATCATTGATAACAGTATCAATGACTGGCAGTTTAAATGATAACAGCATCAGTGATAACAGTATCAGCAATAACATTACCAGTGATAACAGTACCAATGATAACAGTATTAATGTTAACAATATCATTGATAACAGTATTAATGTTAACAGTATCGATGGTAACAGCATCAGTGATAACAGTATCAGCAATAACAGTACCAGTGATAACAGTATCAGCAGTAACAGTACCAGTGATAACAGTACCAATGATAACAGTATTAATGTTAACAATATCAATGTTAATGCTTAGAGGGAACTGTGTATGCATGTAGTTACAAACACATGTAACACGTTAGTGGAAATGATGACAGTGCCACTGATAACATGCATGTGGAACTGTTTACAGTTACACTGATAACGTGTAGTGGGATCTGTACACAGTTATACTGGTATGATAACAGTGACACTGATAGCGTGTAGTGGGATCTGTACACAGTTATACTGGTATGATAACAGTGACACTGATTACGCGTAGTGGGATCTGTACACAGTTATACTGGTATGATAACAGTGACACTGATAACGCGTAGTGGGATCTGTACACAGTTATACTGATATGATAACAGTGACACTGATAACGCGTAGTGGGAGCTGTTTAGTTATACTGACAACAAATATCTGGAACATATAAAAATAGATAAGTAAAATGTCAGCACGTATGTAAAACTGATAAAAAGCATCATTCTGTATCACTGGCAATGTGTATGGAGGACAGATAACAATACAGTAACCATGTAAATATACCTGGAACAGATTACAGTATCACTACGTGCAATATATAATGTTTGTGGAATAATTTGGCTTATATGAGGAACTGTAAACTATTATTTGAAATAGATAACAGTTAACACGGTTAACACGTACTTCTATATAATTAAATAACCTACAATTGAAATTCGATACTTCGGATAAGTACTCTAACAAAAAGTTCAGTCCTTTCAAAATGTTCAATACAGAATTGCTCTAAAACGCATCTCTCCATATATCTAGAACCGTATGTGACAGCTTAACACAGATCTCAAGTAATGCTGAAAGCTCATACAAGAGCATTCAGCATTACTTTAGACCTGTATATTCAGCTGTGAACTCAAGAAAGTGTCCAGATTATCTCGAACTTATTTGTATAGGTTCTTGAAGTTCGAGATATCGAGGGTAACTGTATCACATGAGACGCATTTTACACACAAGCAAACTGAGTAGACTCGTTATTAAACAGATACGGTTATAGTTTGCGGTAACGCTGTTATTGTTATCTGAAACAAAATAATAAGTGCAATACATAACGAAAAGGCCTCTCGTATAACCCTTTCCCTCATATAAACCTGTTTTCACGCATTGGCAAACAGAGTAGACCCAGATCAGACGGCTCCTAGAGGAGCCGTCTGATCAGGGTCTGCTCTGTTTGCTAATGGAATTTGAAATATTTGTTTCTTTACCCTCTAAATTGGCTACAATGTTTCACCTGCAATATTTCGTTATTTCTATTATGTCAATGAATAAACAGTAGGTATTGAAATTTGAAATAAACACAGAACAGGGAAAGGGTTAACACTGTAAGAGCTCTTATGTACTGACCTTGTGCGGTCCGAGCTCCACTGCCATCGTAGCTGTCATCATGTCCATCGCAGCTTTGGATGTACAGTAGGCGACGTGGTTGGGTGTTGCCCTCCTGCCGCTCACACTGGACACGTTAACGATGACCCCTCCGGATCCCCGAGACACCATCCCCTTGGCGACTACCTAGAGCCCCAAAATAAAGTTAAAATGTGGAAATAATGACCACAAACACAAAAGTAAAAATGTAAAGAAAGCATATGAACAGAAAATGTTTTCTTTTTTTATTTAATGCGTTTACATGCGTTGGGAATTGATTGGGGGTATTGTAACTGTCGTCGGCTCGACATCATTCTGCGGTACATGGCAGGAGGAAAGCTGCCGGGTGCATACCTCATTGATACCTAGACGACAGTTCACTAATCGCACCCTAAAAATAAAGCAATCACTCAAAAATCTAGTTGTCGATCTTTGACATCAGTGACAGCTAAATACTGTAAACATAATACAGACAGCCCCCCCCCCCTTTCCCGCTACCCTGCTTTTACATACCGATATTTATACGTTAAGTTATTCTTAATTCTTATTCTGCTAAGCTCGACATAAATCGGGACAAGTGACTTAGTGTCTTATCAGGATCCAAACCGCCTGCCTCTGCCAGACAGAATAGTATGCCCCCTTTTTGATAGTCACATTAGAGAGGGGTTTATTGTAATATGAATACAGTAGAAACTGCATATGTCAACCATATAATGAATATGTATGGAGGTCGATCAGTGATTGCTTAATGCAGGACAGAAGTAATGCAGAAAGCGCCTAGTCTCTCACCAACTGTCGTAAAACCTCAGAATTGTACCATCTTTTAACCCTTCGCTTGCTGAATTTTAAATAGTACATTTCTCCTTCTTTACCAATGCCCTGTTGTATAATTACATATATCTGCACTGTGTACACGTATTTCGCTGTGCAATCGCTGCTGTGGAGTGCACTGGTTGCACAATCAACTTGTACATAGTGCAGACCCTGATGAGACAGCTCCTGCAGGAGCTGTCTCATCTGCGTCTTCACTATTTACAGGTAGGTATATTGACGCGAATAGCAAGCGAAGGGTTAATGGTGGCTGAGACAGGCTTTGCTGTACACCATGTGCTCTTCTGAGACTGTGCTTACATGCGAAAATCAATCCACAAAGTGGTACGTGCATATTGCATTCCCTAGGAACTTTACATAACGATGTGTTGCAAACAGTAAAGACCCAGATGAGAGGGTCCCGAATAGAACCATCTCACTAGGGTGTGCACTATTTGTAATATTTCACCTTTTCTTTTATCTTTTATCTAAAGTGTCTTTGTTCAACAGTAGATTCTCATCTGAGATATGTTAACCCTTTCAGCGCTGGAAACGCGTCACCAATGTCCTTTTGCAAAAAGGGAAGACCCAGATGAAAGGGCTCATAGAGGAGCTCTCTCATCATGGTGTGCACTGTTTGTCATGTTTCACCTTTTCATCAACAGTTTCTTTGTTCAACGGTAAGTTTTTCAGTTCAGGAAACGATTCACTAATTGTCCGTTTACAAACAGTGAAGACCCAGATGAAAGGGCTATCTCTCACGAGAGTGTGCACGGTTAGCAATGTTTCACCTTTTTATCAACAGTTTCTTTGTTCAACGCTAGAGGTTTACCTGAGATATGTTAAAGGCAGCTTTGAAGTTGATATCGTGGACACTGAAATCATAGAAACGAAACAATTGTAATAAATAGAGCATTTGCTCCTATATGTAATGGAGCTTTTCTCGGATTTTAATTTCTCGTATTCAAATGTCATCCAAGGTTAATCTGAAGGTCTTAATGTAATCATTTTAGAGGGCATACACTGTTTAGCTATTGAACTATATTGAGCGGTGAATCTGTCGCATGCATCGTCAACTGACGATGTACCGACAAATAATCCAGACCAATCAAATCTATTAATTAAGTTATTAAATTTTTCATATTCACATTTTCGTACATCCAGCCTTCCCTTTTGTACGAACTATTTACTTTTCCCAATATATTTATAAATGTTACACATGCATTATTGTCACTAATTAATCTGTCAATATCAATTACGGACGAGTTGTTAAAGGAGACCGGATCATTTATTAGTATTGGATCTAAAAGAATGCTTCACATGGGTCCTATTTGGGTTGGTTCTGTTATAGTATTTATAAGATTAAATCTAGTTATTATATCGTATAGCGGGTGTCTGTTAATGTTTGAAAGCATATCTACATTGATATCCACGGTTTGACGTTTCGTAAGCCTTTCTATAGCGTATTCTAAATACTCCCAGAAACTTTTTTTGCATTTGGTGGCCTATAGATTGTCCCTAACATTATTGATTGATTATTATTTATTTTGATTTCGATCCATATTGATTCGTAGGGTGCTATTTCTATATCAACTCTTCTTTTACAGAATAGTGATTCAGAGCAATATACTAATAACACCCCCTCCCGCGAAATTTCTATCCATCCTAAACGGTTCTGAGAATGTTTCAATTAATAGGTTAGACATAGGAATGTTATCATCGATATGGGTTTCTGTTAAACACAATATGATGTATTCTGTTGCAACATCTAACAAAACACTTATTTCGTATACTACGAGCGTTCCAATTAAAAATAGACTAGTCAGATAACGGACCATGATTAAGCTCAACATCCATCCATCGTGTAACTAAAATCAACAGTATTAACTGAAAATCATTATTTTGTAAATACTTTTTACATGAAATGAACAACATGCAAAGATAAACATACAAAAATAAATATTCATATAGTAAATCTTAATTTGTCTTGCAAATTCCGAAATATATATTACATGTATTGCATCTCCTGATGAGACAACCATAGCGTTTACAGTGGAAGAAATTAATGGCAATTCGATATGCTGTTATTAAATCACACATTAAACATTATCAAAACTAGAACTCATAAAGCTGCATGCCAAACGTGTCTACTGAAACAAAGTTATCGTAACTCTCCATAGCCTCCAAACTAATGTACAGCACTAGTACGACTGAAAGTGCACATATAGAAAAAAAAGAAGGAAGGAAGAAGTAATACCATGCAATTATGTTTGGACTTCGATGTCATAGTTCTGATCAATTGCGGGTAAACAGAAAACATTCAATTACGTTTCACATTCTCATAAAGCAGACCTCGACCACAAACATTTACCGTACTATGCACGAGCTGCTCGTGAGACTTATGATTTGCCAGTGTATCTTATTCGGAATGGATATCCGCTCGGTGAGAAATTGAAGCATGAAGAATATGCGATAACTACAGAAGTATTAGACTTTCTAGTCTTAAATAGATACAAAGTAAACCTGTAGTGCTAAGGAACAACAGTGAAAAGTGCTTTACTAGGATTGCATCCCCTCATATAGATAGATAAACGGATTTATCGCTATAATTAGGTAAGTACATTTAGTGTTCTCCAGGGAGAAATTCCAACCAATCAATTACCCTCTGTTATTACAAACATTATGTACCAAGCAACTAAAATTAATTATGTCGTCGCCTTAACCCTTTCCGCGCCAAATTTCTAATTGACGTCTGAAATAGGGACATAAGACAAATAAATGCAAATTTCAAAGGAATAAAGCACAGATATAGAAATAGTGTTTTAGACTAAAATCGAAGTCCCTGATCAGACGCCGCTTTGATCTGGGACTGCGCTATTGGTCGTGGTGCCATTTTTGCGACATTGGCGGTGAAAGGGTTAAAGAGGTTTTAAAATGCTTGTTCTCATAGTGCGTATCGATACAAAATCAGGTTACATATGTACTTGTAAATTTCCTCTTTAGTGAGTTCTAAAAACGATGACCAGTTAGTTATGCCAGCATTGTTGACAAGAAGGTCAATCTGGCCCATCTTCTCCACGGCTTCACGAGTTTTCTCCCAGTCAGCAATGTCCTGACAGCATGTCTCTACGGCTGGAACCTAGACATGATAATAAAAGACTGTAGATGCTGCATGTTACGATATTTATCAAGCTAACCCTTCTCTTGCTGTTCACGTCGGCTGTAGGAGCCGTCTGATCTGAGTCTTCTCTGTTTGCAAAGACATGGACAGGCGTATGTATGGAAGGATGGGATAATTTTTTGCCGCCGCGGTCGCCGGAAAACGACAACCATGATTTGTTGCAATGACTAAATATGTGATTGCCTTTGCAAACAGTTCGGATTCATATAAAATGTCGAGTAACTCGGAGTCTTATCAGAATCCAACCTGTTTGTAAAGAAAATTGGAAAAAACCCACACCTGCTGGAGCTTAAATCAGACGACATTGTTTGAAGACGACACTTAATAGACGCAGAACGTGTTAATGAATAATTTCTTTCGTCTTAACCATTTCCTTCATATATAAACGCATTTTCACGCATTTGCAAACAGAGTAGACCCAGTAGGCTCCTATAGGAGCCATCTGATCAGGGTCTGCTCTGTTTGCTAATGGATTTTTAAATATCTGTTTATTTACTTTCCAAAATCACTGGGGGCCAACTACGTATTACATGTATTATCAAAATATTTTGCTACGATAATTTATATAATTGATACGCTGGCTTCGTAGGAAAGCAAATCTATTATAATACTCATATAAATTGTCGTAGCAAAACATTTGATAATAATACGTAGTTGGCCCCCAGTGAAAATAGATACAACGTTCCAACTTCCATATTTCAATAGAACCGTTTTGTCCATGAATATTCAGTAGGTATTGAGATTTGAGATAAACATAGAACAGGGAAAGGGTTAAAGGATATTTGGACAGTAGTTGTGGGACTTTGAAATAGTGGTATTTGCGTGTAAAATAGTTATATCTGATATACATGTTCGATACATCGTTTTATTTCATTGACCTTTACCAAACGCAAAGAGAAAATATCAACATTGGCAAATGGCATGCATGATCTATTAATTAAGCCGTTTACTCAATAAACATGCCTTTGGAAACAGAGCAGACCCTGATCAGAGTCTCCTACATGAACCGTCTGACCAGGGTCTGTTGTGTTTGCATATTACATAATATAAATATTATTTTACAGTTTCTGCCATGACCAACAGTTCCCGTGTCCATGCGCAGTTTCAACTATTCATCTAATTAATATGCATGATACCATTATTTATTACACGAGTATTCGTGGAGTAAAGGATTAAGGGATATATTTTGCGGGCTTATAGTTAAACTGTTGTACCTTCACACTACATTTGTATGTGGGATTTTATTTGAGATGAATCCTCTTATCTGGTGTCATGACCCCGATGTTATTACAGTAAAACGTCTCTATAACGGCCTCTAAATTACATCAGGTATTTTGTGTTAAAGACAGGTGGCTGCCTAAAGTAAGGTGAAAGTAAAATAGAACGCTCCTATAGAAGCGTTCTGTTTTATTTTCACCTTGCTTTATGCAGCCTCCTGTCCTAATTACCAATTAATTAATACAATTTAGTGGCCGTTATAGAGAGGTTTTACTGTAAAACTTCCCGATTCTAAGTTTGGTTCATTCTCAAGTATCTGATGAGATTGAGACTTAAGCAGAATTTTTTATAACCTCGCGGTCAGGTTAAGACTTATCAAGAAATTTCTCCTACAGTGTGGAAAGAGTTTTCTAGTGGGCCCTACCTCTGCCTTCAACGTGTCAAGGTCATCCTTGGTGCGACTCAGAGCAATCACTTGGGCACCGAGCTCGGTGAGTCTTATAGCAGCGCATCTACCAATACCTGCGGAAGCGAAATGTTCATCTTGGTTTGCAATACTGTTTTATTATCCCATTACTCAATAAATACGCAGAAGACCCAGATCAGACGCCCCCTACAGACCAAGGTCTGCTCTGTTTGCTGATGGAAAATATAGATATGATTCTATAGTTTTTACTTTGGCAAAACTTTCATATGTTAATACAATGTATGCAATTTTGAAATTCACCAGATCCAAATTGAAGGATACATTTTTTCACAGCAGGATGGGGTTTACATTGTTTGATTGAGCCTGAGATTACTGCCATCTTGATTGCTCAGATTTGGAGTGGAACTCTTTAACACCAGACTTTTACTTTTTATGTAGATCTTTGGTATAATCTCTCATAAAAGACAAAGAAAGGACAATATTTTCCAACGCCCAAATGATGGAAGTTCGCCATTCCAGTCCTTATTTAATATGTATGGATAAACATGCAAATTAAATCACCAGAATGGTACATGAACTACCTCTTATTAAAATTCAGATAATACATATTTATTATGTCATTATTTATTACAGTGAAACCTCTCTAAACCGGATGTCCAATTTAGTATAAATACCGGTCATGGAGACATGTGGCAGCTTAATGCAGGGTGAACGTCATGACTTTTCCATGCATTAAGCAGCCACGTGCCACAACTTATCTAAATTATTCTGTTATAGAATTAAGGTTTAGAGAGGTTTTACTGTACACGAATATTGAGCAGGTAAAGAGTTAATTTTATAGAGTAGATACTAACATACCTTTTCCAGCACCAGTCACCAACGCTCGTTTTCCTTTAAAATTAATGTCCATCTTTACACTTTACATCACCTATATAAGATTCAACCCCACTGATAGGAAGCTTGTGGTAATATTCTCCCACACGATTAGGGCTGTTTTAATACAAACACTTTGCATTATATTTAGCTGTTATCTCATTTCACCTTTATATGTCAATGACGTTGGTTTAAACTGTGCCAACATAAATTAATGTGTTAGCCATGTTGATGACTACGATACGGAGGTCCAGATAAAATACTAAAATTTAAACATTTTCAACAATATCTCCTTTATTTCTCCACCAAACCCTATACTGTGACCACTCTTTAGAATCGTCTCAAAGAGACGATTCTAAAGAGTGGTCACAATATAGGGTTTGGTGGAGAAATGACGATTTTAATATTTGGGTACGCACCTTTATCGTACCTCTGATATTTAATCATTAATATATAGCTTTTGGCAACAGTCTTCCAGGTCCCTGTGAAGTGTTTAGGATGAGTTTTGGTAGGGATGGGATGGGTGATCATGTGGTAGCACCATGTTTGTGTCGAGTACCTGTGATGTACCCTTATTATCCTAGGAACTCGGAAGATAAACACAAACCAATAGTACCCGACAGAGCCGTTTGATCACGGTCTACACTATGTACCACTATGTCAGTTTAATTAACCCTTTCCCTCATATAAACGTGTTTTCACGCATTTGCAAACAGAGTATACCCAGATCAGACGGCTCCTAGAAGAGTCTGCTCTGTTTGCTCATGGATTGGATAGATCGGTTTCTTTACTTTCTAAAATGCCTACCATGTTCCAACTTCCATATTTTATTATAATTATTCTGTCCATGAATGTTCAGTAGGTATTGAAATTTGGAATAAGCATAGAACAGGGAAAGGGTGCAATTAATCAAAACTGGTGTCGAAATGAATACTTCAGTCTTACATACCGGTGTAGAGGGGAGACTGGGTGTCCGAATACTAAGGGTCAGAGCTACACAAAGGTGTGTACTCAAATACTAAAATCGTCATTTCTCCACCAAACCCTATGTTGTCACCACTCTTTAGAATCGTCTCGACGATTAGACGATTCTAAAGAGTGGTCACAGCATAGGGTTTGGTGGAGAAATAAAGGAGTTATTCTTCAAAACATTTTAATTTACACATCTTATCTGGACCTCTGCTTAGAATAATCAAGCCTTTATCAGGTAGTCTCGTTTTACCCTAGTTAAGACTTCACAAATCACCAGTCATACCAATCCTTACACATACGGTACTGTTTGATAGTTGTCAAATCTCAGTGGCCAATATCGCAAGAATGTTTGCTGTATTCGAGATATTTCTGTGCTAATATATCTCCCTCAATCTCTCGTCTCCCCCAGTTTTATGAAGCTGTACAAGTCGATTTGGCACATTTTTGATATGTTTCAATTAGACTGATATAAAAGGGGGTAATTTGATATGGGTATGAATTTTTTGTTACAGTTTGTCCGATTTCTTAGGGCATCATTACAGCTTATAAACCATTTACAGTAACGGACCGAAGTGAACTAAGTGTGTAGCTAAATCTGCTTTAGAGGGTTCTTCGTGCAAGAAGTAGTTTATGCCGATGCCAAACCTGGAAAATAGCAGGCTACAGCGCAGGTAAAGATCCGGATTCATGGTTATAAACCTTCTGAGTCTGAATCTGTGATCGTTCTCAGGTACGCAGACTAGCGATATTTTAGCCCTTTATGCCCTTAACGCATTTGCAAACAGAGTAAACCCAGATCAGACGGATCATATAAGCCCTGTTTGCTTATGATATAATACAGATATCATTCTGCAGTTTCTACCATGGACAAAAAGTCATGTGTCCATGTGCTATTATAACAAATTCATCTAATTAATATTCATGACGACGTCATTAATTATTACATGAATATTGATGGAGGAAAGGGTTAAGTAGCCACCATTTTCGTACTTTGCACAAGAAAGACAATAGTCAACCATACATGTAACCCTTCCCTCAACTAATTTACTAATGCATGAATATTCATGGATAGAATGTTTATAATTGCACTTGGTTGTGACAGAATCTTCAGAATCAGATCCGTGGCCTGAGGCAGGGAGCAGCAGTTTGACCTCAATATTTTCATTTATTTTTCAACGTAGTCACATTGTAAGCTTACACACTTTGTCCAACGGTGTTGTAGCATTTGGATACCTTCCCTGAAGAAGGTGGCATCTTGGACCTCAATAAATGCTTCAACAGCTTGTTTGACGTCATCATCAGTGCGAAAATGGTGGCCGTTGAGTTCCTTTTTCATCTTGGGGAATAGGTAATAGTCAGAGAATGCTAAATCAGGTGAATATGGTGGATGCCCAACCATTTCAAAACCACATTTATGAATGGCAGCCATGGCAACAGTGGACTTGTGTGCTGGAGCATTGTCCTGATGGAAGAGCACACTTAATGACAGCTTGTCACGCATTGTCTCTTTTATTTTTTCAGAAGCTGTCTCATGAGGTCAGCATAATACCTTCCGGTCACAGTGTGACCTCTTTCAAGATAATCCACTAGCAGCACATTTTTCACATCCCATGCTGCATCCTTCCCAGCTGATGTTGTCGACTTGGCTTTTTTTCGGAGGTGGTGATCCTGGGTGTTTCCACTGTTTTGACTGTTGTTTTGTCTCAGGTTCCAAGTGGTGAACCCATGTTTCATCAACGGTTACAAACTGCTTGAGAAACTTCTCCTGATCCCGTTCAAACATGGCAAGGTTTTCCCTGGACACGTTGCACCGAACTCGTTTCTGGTCGAGACTAAGAAGTTTTTGGACCCATCTGGCAGAAACCTTTGTCATTTGTAAATCATTATGGATAATTGCATGGACTCGTTCCTGTGATATACCCATATGTGTAGCAATGTACCGTTGTGTAATTCGCCGATCTGCCATAATCATATCTTGGATTTTATTGATGGTGTCCTTTGAGGTGACAGTTGGTGGACTGCCAGGACGGGGGTCATCTCCAAGACTCTCTCTACCGCGTTTAAATTCAGCGGCCCATTTTTCACCTTGCTATAACATGGGGCATGCTCCCCTAATGTAGCTACCATGTCCTCGTGAATCTCCTTTGAGGCCAAGGTATTGAATATGGCGCGATGGCCAACGTTGTCCATTTGCTTAGAAGTACTCATAGTTAGTAGCTTTGAGAATCAAAATCTGGCAAACAACAGAGAGAAAAAAAAATCCTTCTGTCTCTGCAGAGTGATTATAACACCTTTTCTACACGGACATCAAATGGTATGTTTATAAGTGGTCTGTTACTACCCCAGGCCACTGACTTATCAATCACCCCTCGTATTATTACATAAGCCAACATAGCAGCCATTGCTTAGACGACTCCTACAGGAACGATCTGGCCTGTGTGTACTCTATTTGCAAAAACACCAAACATGGTCCATATATGCGAACGGATTAAACGCATTATTAAAACTAGAAAATTGTGTGACAATCTGAGGAAAATTTGCAAAAATTGCACGCAAAGTAAATTGAAGATTGATTAAAACAAATATTGAGCTGCACAATGACAATATTTAGATTTTGAAGAGATTTTGTGTTTGAGTCTGTGTCTAGAATTTAAGCTTAACAGCTTATAAAATGAACAGGGGCCTGCCCTACCCCTTCCAAAATGAAAAGAAAGATAGAACACAAGGAATGGAGAAAGGAAGATAGAATTACAGAATAGAAAGAAAGAAGAGTCGTTGTCTAACATTTAAACAGCTTATGAATGATTAAGGGCGCTGCTCTACCCCTTCCAAAATGAAAAAGAAAGATAGAAAGCAATGGAGAAAGGAAGGAAGAAAAAAGAAAGGAAAGAAGAATAAATAAAGAAATAAAGGAAGAAAGAGTAAAACAAACATCGAAGGCAAATATGTGTAAGTCATTATGACAGATTTGTTGAGCCGGTTTTGCTATCCATGTATTTCGATAAGCCAATAGTTGAAGGTTTTTCACGTTTAAATTTGTAAAGCATTTTTTAAACATTTTTGAAGGTGTGACTTTGATGAGACAAAAATATATAAAAATTATATATCCTCCAGTACACAAACCAAATTAACTTAACCCCTTTCCTCCGTGAATATTCAGTTAAGAAATAATGACGTCATGATTAATGAATATTCATTAAATTAATTCGTTATATTAACACATATATGCATGTATTTTTACCATGACAGAAACTGTACAATCATATCTTTATTATATCATAAGCAAACAGAGCAGACCCTGATCAAAATGCTCCTATATAGGAGCCGTCTGATCTGGGTCTACTCTGTTTGCCTTTGAATGCAGGAAACCAGTCTAGCTACTGCCACTTGCAAACTGTGTATACCTAGATCAGAGGGCTCCTAGAGGAACCTTGTGATCAGGGTCTCTGCACAATTATGTTGTCCTTCACAATCCTCTCCACACATGTTTACATACTTTAAATAATACTAAATGGACGCTACCTTTAAACAGTAATTAAATGGACTATTCCACTTCGAATATTCAACATTGAAAGCCTAAGGGTTAAAACTCTATCAACTTTCTATTTTTCTTAGTATGCATTTAGAATGCCTAAAAATATTGTCGGAAGGGGTGTTTTAACTTCTTGATCATGATACATTATTTTGCTACCCATGATAGTTTTTTCAAAGCACGAATGAACGCTTTTGGCGCATGGTATCGATGTTATAACGTCATAAAGACGCGTGTCATTGATTGGGTTATCACATCAAATCCATTGTATACAGTACCCGTGCCTGCGTATATGCTTAACCCTTTACTCCATAAATAGTTAAATACACCTTTCTACGCCTTTGCGAACAGAGAAGACCAAGATCAGACGGCTCCTGTAGGAGCCGTCTGATCAGGGTCTGCTCTGTTTCCTTATGAAATACCGGTAATATAGATGTGGTTATACAGTTTCTGCCATAACCAAACTTTCATGTATTCATGTGAAATTATAAAAAAATCAAATTAATATTCATCATGCCATCATTACTAATATAAACATGCATGGAGTAATGGGGTTTACCCGTTACCAGGGTCCATGCTTATAAAGCTTTTTAATTGATTCTGAGTTTGTTCTCAAGCTTTTGATTGTTCAGATTTGAGCCAAAGGCTCAAATCTGACCAATCAAAAACTTGAGAACGAACTCAGACTCAACTTAAAAGTTTTATAAGCATGGATACTGATATACATGTCTTTTACTTATTAGCGAACAGAGTAGACCCAGATAAGACGACTCCCGTAAGAGTTTTATCCTCTCTATTTCCTTACGTGAATCTAGAGATCTTCTGATTCAACAGTTATTTTTGCTATGGCCAAAATGTGTTTATATACCATTTTAAAAAATAGCTCATATTCATGATTTTATTATTTCTTTGTATTAATCGTGTAAAAGGTTATGAAAACAAGGGAATATTTTGTATTTTAAATTAGACTATAAATAAGCAATAATTAGAGATTTTAATTTAATTGCTTTTTATTGCTTTGAACTACATGTAATAGGAGATATAGTCCACACAAAATGGCAAAAGACAGTCATGGAAACAATAACAACAACAACCAACAACAAAGACACGTGCTATGCTGGCTATGCCACTGTTGCTGCTGCTGATGGTGATAAATATAATTTTGGATCGTGTAGTCTAATGCTGGACGAAAGTTATGTAGAAAGCTAAGCTCCTACAGGAGTTTTCTGGATTACTTTCGTCCTGCATTAACCCTTTCCCTGTTCTATATTTAGGCCAATTGTCAGTACCTACTGAATATTCATTAACAAATAGTTATAAAGAATTCTTGAAGGTGGAACATTGTAGACATTTTAGAAAGTAAAGAAACAGATCTATCAAATTCTAATAGCAAACAGAGTAGACCCTTATCAGACGGCTCCTCTATGAGCCGTCTGATCTGGGTCTACTCTGTTTGCAAATGCGTGAAAACACGTTTGTATGAGGGAAAGGGTTAAGCCATTCCCTCCTACTAATGACTTTTGACGTCTCTGTAACTTGCAGCCATTGTTTGAAACCATTGTGATAAATAGAACATGGTCAATACTCTTTTTACGCATTGAGTAGACCAATACACACAGAGTAGACCAATATGAGAAACTCGTGTAGGTCTTTTCTGATCAGGATGTACCAATATTTCTTAAATAATGTAATACTTCTATAATGATTCTATATACACTGTCATTGCATAATGATTTTTATGGATTATGGGGAATAATTACTTAATCAATACGTACTGACATGAATATGCATGAGATAAGGCGTTAACACATTACCTAATAGGCTATTTTTAGATCCAACCTCTTTGAATAAATCTACCGAAAAGGAGCATGAACTAGAGAAAAGGAAACTTTTAGAATTTGTAGTTTGAAACAATTGTGATAAATAGAGAATTTGCT
>OY755243.1:78184416-78429744 GCA_963576725.1 Azorinus chamasolen
AATTGCATGCCTTTGGAATGGATTGGTATATAGTAACTTATTTTGCCGTTTATCTTAAAACTTGTCTTATCACCAATAGTTTCTTACCTGAGACATGTTAACTCTTTCAGTGCGAGAAACGATCCACTAATGTAGTTTTTCAAACATTGAAGACCCGGATGAGAGAGCTCTTAACCCTTCGCTTGCTGAATTTTAAAATACATTTCTCCTTCCTTACCCATGCCCTGTTGTATCATTATATATATCTTCACTCTGTTCACGTATTTCGCTGTGCAATCACTGCTGTGGAGTGCACTGGTTGCACAACCAACTTGTAAATAGTGCAGACCCTGATGAGACAGCTCCTGTAGGAGCTGTCTCATCTGGGTCTTCACTTTTTACAGGTAGGTATATTGACGTGAATAGCAAGCGAAGGGTTAATAGAATCCTCTCATGAGGGTGAGCACTGTTTGTCATGTTTCACCCTTTTATCAACAGTTTCTTTGATCAACGCTAGAGGTTTACCTGTGATATGTTAAAGGCAGCTTTGAAGTTGATATCGTGGACACTGAAATCATAGAAACGAAACAATTGTTTGTAAGTATTTTAACCCATTCCCTCATAAGCTATTTTAAGACTAATCCTCTTTGAATACAATTGCCGAAAAGGAGCAGTAACTTAGGAAAAGGAACATTTTTAGATTTGTGTAGTGTAGAAACCATTGTAATAAATAGATCACTTACTCCTATGTAATGGAGCATTTCTCGGATTTTAATTTCTCGTCTTAATTCAAATGTCATCCAAGGTTTATCTGAAGGTCTTAATGTAATCATTTTAGAAGGTATACACTGTTTAGCTATTGAAATATATTGAGCGGTGAATGTATCGCATGCATTGTCGACTGACGATGCACCGACACATACACCAGCCCAATCAAATCTATGAACTAAGTTATTAATGTTTTCATAATCACCTTTTTGTACATTCAGATTTCTCTTGTGTACGAACTATTTACTTTTCCCAATATATTTATATATGCTAAACATGCATTATTGTCACTAATTAACCCTTTCGCTGCCAATGCCGGATCTGTGATTACCTATGCAAACAGTTTGGATCCAGATGAGACGCCGAGTAACTCGGCGTCTCATCAGGATCCAAACTGTTTGTTACTGTTACTATGTTTTTGAAACAAAAATGAAGAAAATAAAAAAAATAAAAATGTGTAGCAGACGACAAAGTTAGCAGACGACACACTTTGGCAGCGAAAGGGTTAATTTGTCAATATCAATTACGGACGAGTTGTTAAAGGAGAATGGATCACTTATTAGTATTGGATCTAAAAGAATGCTTCACGTGGGTCCTATTTGGGTTGGTTCTGTTATAGTATTTATAAGATTAAATCTAGTTATTATATTGTATAGCGGATGTCTGTTAATGTTTGAAAGCATATCTACATTTATATCCCCGGTTAAAATCAAATTATTTGACGTTTCGTAAGCCTTATCTATAGCGTATTCTAAATACTCCCAGAAACTATTATTTGGATTCGGTGGCCTATAAATTGTCCCTAACATTATTGATTGATTATTTATTTTTATTTCGATCCATGGTGATTCGTAGGGTGCTGATTCTATATAAAATCTTCTTTTACAGAATAGTGATTCAGAGCAATATACTAATATCCCCCCTCCCGCGAAATTTCTATCCATCCTAAACGGTTATGGGAAATTTTCAATTAATAGGTCAGACATAGGAATCTTATCAATATGGGTTTCTGTTAAACACAGTATGGTGTATTCTTTTGCAACATCTAATAAAACACTTATTTCGTATACTACGAGCGTTCCAATTAAAAAATGAACAATTCACATAACGGGCCAGGATTAAGTTCACATCCATCGATCGTGTAAGTAAAATCAACAGTATTAACTGAACATCATTATTTTGTAAATACGTTTTACATGATATGAACAACATGTAAAAATAAACATGCAAAAATAAATATTCATAAAGTAAATATTAATATGTTTTGCAAATGCCGAAACATATATTACAGTAAAACCTCTCTATAACGGCCACAAAATTACATCAAGTATTTTGTGTTAAAGGCAGGTGGCTGCTTAAAGCAAGGTGAAAGTAAAATAGAACGCTCCTATAGGAGCGTTCTGTTTTACTTTCATCTTGCTTTAAGCAGCCACCCGCCCAAAATACCAACTAATGAACACAATTTAGTGGCTGTTAAAGAGAGATTTTACTGTATTGCATCGCCTGATGAGACAACCATAGCGTTTATAGTGGAAAACACCAATGGCAATTCTATGTGCTGTTATTGAATCACACACTAAACATTATCAAAACTAGCACTCATAAAGCTGCCAAAATGGCCACTGAAACAAAGTTATCGTACATGTAACTATCCATAGCTTCCAAACTAATTTACAGCACTAGTACGACTGAAAGTGCATATATAGAAAGAAAAGAAAGAAGGAAGAAGTAATAACATGCCAGTAAGCAATTGTGTCTGGACTTCGATGTCATAGTTCTGATCAGTTGCGGGTAAACAGAACACATTCAATTACGCTTCACATTCGAAAGCAGACTTCGATCACCAACATTTACCGTACTACAATGCACGAGCTGCTCGTGAGACTTATGATAGTCAGTTAAATGCCCAGTGTATCTTATTCGGAATGGATATATCCGCTCGGTGAGAAATTGAAGCATTAAGAATATGCGATAACTACAGAAGTATTATACTTTCTAGTCTTAAATATATACAAAGTAAAACTGTTGTGCTAAGGAACAATAGTGAAAAGTGCTTTACTAGGATAAAGTCTCTATGGACGATTGCATCCCCTTATGTAGATAGATAAACGGATTTATCGCTATAATTAGGTAAGTACATTTAGTGTTATCCAGTGAGAATTTCCAACCAATCAATTACCCTCAGGTAATACAAACATTACGTAACAAGCAACTAAAATTAATTATGTGGCCGCTTTAACCCTTTCGGCGCCCACTTTCTAATTGTCGTCTGCAATCCAATTTTGTTAAATCATTCGGTAAAATAAGGAAATAAGACAAATAAAAGAAAATTTCAAAGGAATAAAGCACAGATATAGAAATAGTGTTTGAGACTGAAAGTGAAGTCCCTGATCAGACGCCGCCTTGATCTGGGGACTGCACTATTTGTCGTGGTGCATTTTGAGATATTGGCGGTGAAAGTGTTAAATGGGTTTTAAAAGTCTTCTTGTCATAGTGCGTATCGATACAAAATCAGGTTACATATGTACTTGTAAATTTCCTCTTTGGTGAGTTCTAAGAACGATGACCAGTTAGTTATGCCAGCATTGTTGACAAGTAGGTCTATCTGGCCCATCTTCTCCACGGCTTCACGAGTTTTCTCCCAGTCAGCAATGTCCTGACAGCATGTCTCTACGGCTGGAACCTAGACATGATAATAAAAGACTGTAGATGCTGCATGTTACGATATTTATCAAGCTAACCCTTCTCTTGCTGTTCACGTCGGCTGTAGAAGCCGTCTGATCTGAGTCTTCTCCGTTTGCAAAGTCATGGAAAGGTGTATTTATGGAGGGATGAGATCAGTTTTGCCGCCGCGGTCAACGGAAAACGACCACCATGATTTGTTGCAATGGCCAGTTCGGATTCATATAAAATATCGAGTAACTCGGAGTCTCATCAGAATCCCAACTGTTTGTGAGAGAAATTTGAAAAACAAAAACACACACGCTGAAGCTTAAAGCAGACGACATTGTTTGCAGACGACACGTAATAGACGCAGATCGTGTTAATGAATAATTACTTTCGCCGTAACCCTTTCCTTCATATAAACGTATTTTCACGCATCTGCAAACAGAGTAGACGCAGCAATAAAGATGCCTTTGAAAACAGAGCATACCCTGATCAGACTCTCCTACGCGAGCCGTCTGACCAGGGTCTGTTGTGTTTGCTTATTATATAATATAAATATGATTTTACAGTTTCTGCCATGGCCAGCAGTTCCTGTGTCCATGTGTAGTTACAACTATTCATCTAATTAATATTCATGATATCATTATTTATTACATGAATATTCGAGGAGTAAAGGGTTAAGGAATTTATTCTGAGGGCTTATAGTTAAACTGTTGTAACTTCACACTATGTGAGGATTTGATTTGAGATGAAGCCTCTTAATTGCATGAGTCATTAAAACCTCCTGATTCTGATGAGATTAAGACTCAAGCAGAATTTTTTATAACCTCGCGGTCAGTTTGAGACTCATGAACTTTCTGTAATGGCATAAACACATCAATAATTAATCATGCCATAAAAAAGAACCAATCTACTTTTGCGTAACACAGCAGATCCTAATCAGACAGCTCTTCCGGGATCTGAGTTTATCCTGTTTACGAAAGCGTGAAGGGTAAATGTTAAACACTTTGACCAATGTTTTTAAAACATTGATTTATCGCCTTACCAAAACAACAAAACTATTTATCCCTATCAACGTTTGTGAAGTAAATTGTGTGTGTGATGCCACTGGGTAAGCTATATTAATGAAGCACAGCCTCGAACTTGAATGGTATCTTAATTAAACGCCGACTATGGACTTTTTAGCCCTTTACGCCCTTAACTATCTCGGCGCCAATGTCGCCTGTTGGCACAATTGAAAACAGTGCAGTCTCAGGTCAGATGCTGCTTTTTCAAGGCGGCATCTGACATGGGACTTCACTGTTTTCTGTATTATTTCAGTCCAAGCATACAGGTTTTTAAAAACAAATGTTTTACTAATATACCTTTATTATTTAGTTTAGAATTATATTTAATATGAAATTATTATTGCAGACGACACTTTTAAATTTGGCGCCAAAACACCTTTGCAAATAGAGTAATCCCAGATCAGACGGATCCTATAAGAGCCGTCCGATCAGGGTCTGCTCTGTTTGCTTATGATATAACACAGATATCATTCTGCAGTTTCTACCATGGACAAAATGTACTGTGTCCATGTGTTATTATAACAAATTTATCTAATTAATATTCATGACGACGTCATTAATTATTACATGAATATTGATGGAGGAAAGGGTTAAGTAGCCACCATTTTCATACTTTGCACAAGAAAAACAAGTCAACCATAACCCTTTCCTCAACTAATTTACTAATGCATGAATATTCATGGACTGAATGTTTATAATTGCATTTGGTTGTAACAGAAACTTCAGAATCAGATTTATATTTAAAGATTGAATTACATTCTTCGGAATTCATGCAAGTTGTGTGTGATCAGGTCTGGATTTATACATCGATGAACACAACAAAAATGTAATTCAATCTTTATAATTCCATCCATCTGTCCTTTTAAAAATTGTTACCTGTAGACATAAAACAAATTTGACATTGGCTATTTCAAGTGCCGTGCGTAGGAATTCAATCAATACACATTCTAACAACTATGTCACTTTGTGTACTGTCTCCTACGTCATAGATGACGTATCATAGACTGTTCTCAACTATTTGACCTAGTTGCAACAAATCGGGGTTAACAATAACTAAAAAGCAATAAACGGAATTATTTCAACACATGTCCTACCTTACTACTTTGTCATATTTCCTCATAATCGAATAACTTGCATAATCCTCATTGGAATCGATCTGTATAAGCTCTGAACATAGACCAGTGGAATACGTGTCCGAATCCTTAAAATCTCTTGAACAAATCCCTTATATTTTCTATAAAATGCACTCTACACGAACGTTTACGTTTGATATACAGCTTAGTAAAGGCAAGTATTCTCAATTACATTCAAACCCCGATGATTGTGCAGGCCAAGAATTGGATCTAGAAGGTTATTTCTGGCCTGATAAACAGCTATCCTACAAGTACGTTTACTGGGGTCTATTGTCGTCCTGGATTTGACGGGGAGGTGTCTTGTTAAATTACTGGCAGAGTGGCCATGCCACTTTGACACTAAGTCTGGTCTGTAGCCCTCGCTTTGTTTTCTCCAAATCAACACACGGTTATCACTGCCGATCGCCACTTTACTTCCATCCGAAAAAATCACTTTATCCCACCTCCCAGAAGTTCACCTCGTCCATTTCTCTCTACACCATGCGAGCCGCCTGGTTCTGCTGGTTCTTGATATACAATCACTTGCCTGTTACCATAAATTTCACTCTTTACACTTAAATTTCAAAATACGCGCTCCACAAAACTTCAAAACAACATTTTTCTCCCAATAATTCTACGTCAACATAGTTTCAAGGAATTTGTCTATAAATAGAACATGCATAGTAAAAAGAAGTAGTTCCATAGTGTATCGGCTACTGGTTACCGACTTCATGTAAATCATGGAGCAACGACACAGAACCAGCTCTTTACATTCATTGAGAAATGAATGTCAAATTTCAACCAATCAGATTCGGCGATTTTGTGTAAATGTCACTGGATTGGAATTATTAACCCTTCGCTTGCTGAATTTCAAAAAAACATTCTTCTTCTTTACCCATGCCCTGTTGTATAATTACATATATCTTCACTGTGTACAAGTATTTCGCTGTGAAATCACTGCTGTGGAGTGCACTGGTTGCACAATCAATTTGTAAATAGTGCAGACCCTGATGAGACAGCTCCTGCAGGAGCTGTCTCATCTGGGTCTTCACTATTTACAGGTAGGTATATTGACGTGAATAGCAAGCGAAGGGTTAATAATATTATTACATAAGCCAACAGAGCAGCCATTGCTTAGACGACTCCTACAGGAACGATCTGGCCTGTGTGTACTCTATTTGCAAAGGCACCAAACATGGTCTATATATGCGAACGGATTAAAAACATTATTAAAGCTAGAAAATTGTGTCTGTAAGACACAGCGATGCCCCCGTGGCGGTGCTTGCCTAGCTGCACGTAAAATTCCTAAGTCACTTGACCTTGACCTTGGGCTTGCAGGCAGCATGGGCTGGGTGCGCAATTGAAGTATGGATGGTGCTTAATGTGTAAATGCAATTCCATGCCAGTAGCTATAGTGGTTAGTGAGATATAAGACAAGGAAAAAACTATGACAAACAACGGCACGTAAATGTGACAACAAACTGTACGTAAAATTTCCAAGTCATTTGACTTTGACAATGGGCTTGCGGGCAGCATGGGTGGGGTGCCAAATGATTGCAATGATGGTGATTAATATGTATGTGAAGTTTCATGTGTATAAGTGTAGAAATTACTGACATATAACACTTGAAAAACTGTGATAACCAACTGCATGTAAAAACGTGACACGTGGACAGATAAACGGACGGACATGTACAAAACATAATGCCCCTTGACTATTGTAAACTACAATCTAATAGCTCGAATCCTTTCCTCGCGAGGCATGTGATCTAAAACCAGATATGCCTGTTTTCAATAAACACACTCTAATCATTTTACGGTTCAAATAGTCCAGGCTTTAGATGGGGAATGGTTTGTTTTTAATCTAAGCTAATAATCAATCAATGACAAACCTGTCAATACATATCTATTATAATTACAAGATATTGACCAATTGTCCTTGTGTGGTGATGTGGAATGAGTTGCGGATTGTTTCGTTCACAAAACGTCCCAAATGTCCTGTAAGGTCATCAACCGGGTGTTCGATTCCAATGTTTTAACCCTTTCCCTGTTCTATATTCATGTAAGGAAGAATTTCATCATGAATATTATGTGCTGAATGTTTATGACAGCATATGTACACAAGATGTTTTGGTTCAGCCAGACACAGAAGAATTAGATCTATATTATACCAATAGCAAATATAGCAGACCCTGATCAGACGGTCTACTCTGTTTGCAAATGCGTGAAACGGCGTTTGTATGAAGGAAATGGTTAACCTTTGAATGCTTAATGACTATTATCTTTAAAAATATCGTTGGCTTCAATTCTCAGTTTAGTTGTTTCTTACATTTCTTATAAAACTGTCAGAATAGTTATTAGTTTGCATACTGAAAATATATCAAGTAAATCGGCATCTCATCCATGTGGGTCCACACTACATACAAATATCATCACACACAGGTCCATTGTATCGACGGATTAACTCGTGATTTGATGTCCTGACCTTGTCCATGTACTGAAAATATCTAGGACTCGGAAGAACAAAACTTGTCAACAAGTCAATATATTTTACCAATTTGTATGGCTTTATGACAGAATAGCTTAACCCTTTCGGTGCCAGTTTCATCAACTTATATTATGGTCTACTTCTGGTTTCAAAGTGACAATATCTTCAATTGCCTTACAAAAAATATAATTAGTGTCAAACAGTTTGGATCCTGAAGATCCAAACTGTTTGAAAATGTTTTCCTGGATTTTCTTATGGTGCTAATATAGTTAATGGTAATTTATGTGTTTAGTCTGTCTCTAGAATAACGAATATGTTTGATCTATATTTAGTCAACAGGTGTGTTTGTAACATAATATACTTGCCAAAGGATGGGACGAATCGAAAACTGTGTCATGA
Organism: Azorinus chamasolen; assembly: GCA_963576725.1. Classification (NCBI taxonomy): domain Eukaryota; kingdom Metazoa; phylum Mollusca; class Bivalvia; order Cardiida; family Solecurtidae; genus Azorinus; species Azorinus chamasolen. The sequence goes on from OY755243.1 coordinate 78,192,897, forward strand.
ATCATACAGGGTTTAATTGAAAGTACTGTTTAGCACTATTTCGATCCCGAATGAGATTTCAATAGATAATAGGGGAGGGAGATTTAGCACTTGGCATGTTCTGCGTGAACTGGCTTATATTACAAACAACCAGTACTGATACAGATATGACAGATAACAAAACTCAGTGCATTATTAGGATCAATGCCCGTTGTAGAAGTTTCTCAAAAGTCAGAATGAATTTGAAGTAATTAAAACTTGCAGGATATCACGTTGAAGGGATATATTTTTTACAGGATGCTAAGTGTTGAAACAAAACACACTCAGAATAGGCTAGGAGTCCGGGAATGGACATTGTTTAAAGCTCAAGGACATCTATTAATTCTTTATTTAAACAGGTACACGATATGTAGCTCCACTCCCCCTCATGTGTTTATTTACTTTTTGACACATTGAAATGACAAAGAGGAAAGGTCTTTAATTATTTCCAGTGTCATTAGTGGAGATCTAGCCCTTTACTCCATAAATACGTTTTTCCAAGCCTTTGCAAACAGAGTAGACCCAGATCAGATGGCTCCTATATCAACACTGTGGGATGCATATAGCCTTGCTCTTGTCCGTCCTTCCGCCCTTCAATCCGCCCACACTTCTTCCCGTCCCGCAAATTCTTGTTTGCCCAACTCCTTCATACACAAGTATGAGGATTTACTTCAAACGTATGTGTCCGTGGGGTGGAACTGTTTCAAACTTTCACAGATTGACAATTGTCGTAAAAAGAGAATGTTTGCTCATACTATTTACCAGAATTACGGGACTTCGAATATTTCTCTTAACCGTATAAGCTATAGTGAAAACATATTGTGTGTCGAACGCGGGACACATATTTCAAACTTTCACCAATTAACCTTGGTGTGAAAATGGTCCTTTTCTCCAAAATATGAAATATAGTGACGAGTTCTCGTGTGTCCTACTCCCCGTACACCATTAGGAGGAATTATTTCAAACTTTTACAGGTGAAGAACTTTGCTGCGGCAATATTTGCTAAAGTTAAAAGATTTTGAAAATCTTTTCACTCTAAAACTTGTAGTTAAACAATCTTGTGTGTGCAACTCCTCATACAATACGGGACGGATTTGCTTCAAACATTCACATATAAATAACCATGATGTGAAAATGGTCACAAATAAGTGAATATAAAATCACGCGGTGACCATTTTCACCAAAGTTACAGGACTATATAACACTTTTCAATAACAATGTACTTGATTTAGAGAAATATTGCCAGAATTGGATGTGGATGGACACACTTCTAGAGTCTTTCTCCGTAACCAGTATACTACCATGCCCATTGCCCAATCATTCTACATGAATATGTCTCATCATTAACTTCTCTTCATGTCTGTCTTTCATTGTTGGGTCAGCAAAAATGGGGCCGTTGATAGTATATTGAAATGTCCTATACAATTGCAATCAAAGTTTTAAAATAACCTTTGGAAAGTGGTTATACTTATCATTCAATATCATAATGCTTTGCATTAATGCTAATAAACAATGTATACTCTTCAGTTGACACTGACTAAATGCAGTAAAACCCCTCTAATTTATATACTTTTACATATACTCTTTATTTCCACCTGAACGGAGATTTATCATTGGTACAACAAGTTAGTGACATAAATAATTAAATAAATAAAAACAATGCTAGAAAAAGATAAATGTCGATATCAGCAAACAAACAAATTTACACAGTACGAAAACAATATTGTATACATTATGCATTTAGAAATATATTACTATTGTGAAACAAGTTAAGAGGCATGTATGCATACACAAGGAATGGACAAATACGTTCACAAACAGACGTGACATATAATTGCTGTTGCAATATGATCCTGAGCTAAAAAATGACAGCATGGGTATATTGCTGGGATCATGTCAAAAAGATCTCAAATTAGATGTTTATTTTTAGAAGTAAAAAAGATATATTTACTTGTGCAAAATAAAAAAGGTTAAAAATTCTGAAAGGGGGTGATCCCCGAGAGCAAAAATTACAACACAAAAAGAGAAAATTGCAGACTCGGTTTTACTGAGTCTGTTCATGAACAGTAATTGAAAGTGCAGCACTGCTCACGCCCCCTAGCACCGGCTTAAGCGGTATTCAATTTTCAGAACAAGAAGTACTGAAATTCATGATCTCGAAGGATCAGAAGGTATAACAACACTGAGAATGAAGTACGGGGCGACGTTTTACGGCCGCCACACAAGCACTTAACACCTGCTGTTGTGAAGATTATAAATTCTGAAAGGGGGTAGCCTTCTAATGAAGGAATTATTTACGGCTGTCATGGGAAATATATGAATCGTCCAATATTAAAAATGAAGAAAGGAATCTTTGGACATTTGTAAAATATTTTATTCCTGACTGCATTTCGACATAATATGTGAGGGAAAACATAATTATTGAAACATCTCTGTGCCAAAATAATAGGTCCATATGTATTAAATTGTATAGATACATTGTGAAATAGGTTGAGTATATGTATTTGAATGTTTGTATATGTATGTATTGAATGTATGTTTATACATGTCAGATATTGTAATATGAGTGAATAAAGAGTTAAAAAAATAAAAAAATAAAAATACATTATTCACATCCCTAATGCGTAGTAGAGAATAGAGTGACAAATAACGTAATATCAACCCATATTCCAAGCAACCGTAACTTTGCAACACTAGACGGTGGCTGCTTAATGCAAGGTGTCATTAAGCTGCCACCTGTCTCCACGACCGATGTTTATATCAAATTTAACATTCGTTTTAGAGGGGTTTACTGTTTATTCACTACTTTTAGTATAGTTTCAATACACAAAAAACACAAAAAATTAGTTGAGCAACAACTTGTTAACCCTTTTCTCCATATGTACAAACAGAACATAGTAGAACCGTAAAATCTTAATTTGCCATCAAAATTAGGTCTAATTATCGGCAAAGGTTGGAACTGATGCGGTTTCAAATACTTCCGATTCGACGAAGTCCTTCAGAAAGTAGTGATCGAGTTTCAAACAACCTGAATCCTGGTAAGACGTTGAGTTACTCGGCGTCTCATCATGATAAAATGCGAATTAGGGTCCATGCTTATAAAACTTTTAGTTGAGTCCGAGTTCGTTCTCAAGTTTTTGATTGGTCAGATTTGAGCCTTTGGCGTGAGAACTCAAATCTGACCAATCAAAAGCTTGAGAACGAACTCAGACTCAACTAAAAACTTTTATAAGCATGGACCAAGCAATGGCAAGCATGGACCAATGTCGCAAATAGCGGGATAAGGATTAAGGAAAATTCTGAATAATGGAATGATTTCTGTTTGGGCTTAATCTTAATCCTTTCAGTGCCAGCATTGTCGTATGCTAGACACATTTTCGTCTGCTTCAAGTTGAAGAGTGGTCGTTTGGTCAGTTTTAAACAGTTTGCATCCTGATGAGACGATGAGTTACTCAGCGTCTCATCTGGATACACACTGTTTGCATATGCTATCACAGACACAGACTCGTCTTCATGGCACTAAAGGTATTAAAGCATATTGTCTTTTGAATTGATGAATGATTTGGTGAGTTCTGTAATCAGATGACTGTGGCGAATATTTCACGTGAGGCGATTTTACAAGTTCGGTTTCAAAACCATTTTTGCTTTGGATATTTCGTTATAAGAGCAAATATTCCCGTCGGGTGTGGGAGGCAAAAACTCTATCGCATCACCATAACAAGAGCACCGCAAGACGGGGCAATATACGCCCGAAGGCTGTTCTATAAAATTATGTTGAAAAATAAAGGAGGAGTTAGTTGCACAAGAAATTGCTACCCGAAACTATCAAAGGGCAATAACTCCAGAATGAAAAATGATATGAGAGTTATCTCACTGATATGCACAACTACACATCAATATCTATCATTCCTGAAAGTTTGAAGAAATTATGTTGAAAAATAAAGGAGGAGTTAGTTGCACAAGAAATTGCTACCCGAAACTATCAAAGGGCAATAACTCCAGAATGAAAAATGATATGAGAGTTATCTCACTGATATGCACAACTACACATCAGTATCTATCATTCCTGAAAGTTTGAAGAAATTATGTTGAAAAATAAAGGAGGAGTTAGTTGCACAAGAAATTGCTACCCGAAACTATCAAAGGGCAATAACTCCAGAATGAAAAATGATATGAGAGTTATCTCACTGATATGCACAACTACACATCAATATATATCATTCCTGAAAGTTTGAAGAAATTATGTTGAAAAATAAAGGAGGAGTTAGTTGCACAAGAAATTGCTACCCGAAACTATCAAAGGGCAATAACTCCAGAATGAAAAATGATATGAGAGTTATCTCACTGATATGCACAACTACACATCAGTATCTATCATTCCTGAAAGTTTGAAGAAATTATGTTGAAAAATAAAGGAGGAGTTAGTTGCACAAGAAATTGCTACCCGAAACTATCAAAGGGCAATAACTCCAGAATGAAAAATGATATGAGAGTTATCTCACTGATATGCACAACTACACATCAATATCTATCATTCCTGAAAGTTTGAAGAAATTATGTTGAAAAATAAAGGAGGAGTTAGTTGCACAAGAAATTGCTACCCGAAACTATCAAAGGGCAATAACTCCAGAATGAAAAATGATATGAGAGTTATCTCACTGATATGCACAACTACACATCAGTATCTATCATTCCTGAAAGTTTGAAGAAATTATATTGAAAAATAAAGGAGGAGTTAGTTGCACAAGAAATTGCTACCCGAAACTATCAAAGGGCAATAACTCCAGAATGAAAAATGATATGAGAGTTATCTCACTGATATGCACAACTACACATCAGTATCTATCATTCCTGAAAGTTTGAAGAAATTATGTTGAAAAATAAAGGAGGAGTTAGTTGCACAAGAAATTGCTAACGGACGGACGGACGGACGGACAGACGGACAGATGGACACGGACAGACGGACGGACGGACGGACGACATGCGCCATACCATAATACGTCCCATTCGGGCGTATAAAAAGCACAATCAAACTGTACCACTGTTGATACAGGTAAACTACACACTGGGCCATTTATACAGGATACAAGATCGCACAGGCGCGATACTTTTTTGGGCACCTGTGTGGTTTTCTGAACCCTAGATCAGGGTTTTCTCTGTTTATTTGCATATGGAGTTATATACATGTAGATCTGAATTTACAATTTCTGCTAAATATTTTCTTGTTCATATACCGTTTCAAAATTTCAGCTAATTAATATTCATACATAAATTATTTCATTTATAAAACGACATGGAGTATTTTAGTACAATACTCTCATCTCGCACGAAAAACAACATTTAAAATGTACCATATTCCCTTGATCGATAGAGTTTTCATTTCTGGCGCAACGTTAAGATGATATACTCAAATGATTGTCATCGGTCCACCACAGTACGAGAGACATTATCTATTCACTTACGAAATGGGTAAATAAAAATACTAAATAAGAGTTCAGTATTTTAATTGATAGGAAAATGGCATCCAACCAAAACTTGTTTCATTTCGATACTCTGACACACACATACATGAAATAAACTTATTAATCATACCGCCGATTTTTATATTTAGCTGCAGTTGTACATTCGGAGATATAAATCAACAACAGTCACGTGATAAGAAAATTGCTATCCAAATGATGCTTGACGCGAACTGAAAGACGGTCACGCAAACAAACATAAGAGAATCAATGGCAGTGCTGACATCTTTCCATGTTATATCCACATTATTGTGTTCTTTCTCATTCAGATTCGACTCTTTATCTGTTGCCATTAATGTGTCATTAGTATTTGTGGAATGTGTGCGTCTTACATGAACCATTGTCTCATGTTTATTGGCGTTGTCTCTGTCAACTTTGTCTGTGGTTTGGAAGGCTTCAACAACCGTAGTTTCGGTTACCTTGTTTGATCTACACCTCATTAGTCTTACAAGAGTAGTGTACCACCGACCGATACTTTTCTTATCAGAGCTACGATGATATATTTCCAAATTAAGAATAACGATAAGAGTAGTTATACTACTAATGAAAACACTGGCTGGAAGAAAAATACACACGAGAGGAACTGGGTTTGACGTTTTTGGAATATTGTCAGAAATGATAGTAAGGAACACTGTGAGTGAGAGCAGTATGGTTATAGCATAGCTCACCCTCTCTCCAGATTCGCTAGGCAATAAGAAAACAAAACTGGCCAGGAACCCCAATGCGCCTAATGGTAATAACAGTGTCAGAATGTAGAAAGCTGGACGTCTGGTTATAGTTATTCTAAATAATGCCTCCTCAACCCCGTATATGTTTCTTGTTGAAGATTCTTTTTTTTCTAAATCCCATTCACCATTCTCAATGAAAAAAGTCGTGTCCAAGCCTGTGACGATGAAACGAATCTGCCCGTTACTGTAGTCGTAGGGAAAGTACGTGATTTCGCATACCTGCTTGTCAAATGGCCAATATTTCATATTCATAGCACATACAAGTTCATTCACTCCAGCTGGACGCCAAAAGGCTGCCCCATTGGATTCATAGGTGACATGCATCCAACTTTCTCCGAACGTAGTAAATTCCACTGGCTTTCCTAAAGTTAGGGGTGGATTCCAAACATATTTTGATTGCATCATGAGTGAACTGATCCCACCATAGTCACTAGGTGCCCAATTTATTCTTTCGTCAAACCAGTAACACTTCAAAGCCAATGTTGTCCACAATACCCCTTTTACCGTGTCTACCTCTAACACCTGATACAATAACATTTCGACTGTCACATTTAAGGAATCGGTTTGGCTATTTAACGGAATCATGTTTGGATCATAGTCGGTCAGCAATGTAGCTTTTAACTGTGTCACGTTTTTTATAACTGTATGAAGATATCTGCCTCACCATAATCATTGCCGCCAAAAGCACACACAAGCTAAACTGGCAGAAGAAAAACATGATGCTAGTTTTTACATGAAGTCCTGCAGGCACCCTTGTTTACTTTCTGAGAACTGATTTCTAGTAGTAATGGTAATCAGATTTCGTTAATGACGACTTCGTTCCGTTGTAAAAATACTCCAATATCAACATATATTTTCTCGTCGGAATCCTAATCTTATGTGACCAGAGCGCAAGCTTCTATGTTCGCAATTAGGTCACCTCCCCAAAGGATAAATAACACGTTTGGTTGCCTTGCGCAAATATGAATTATACGTTTAGTTTTAAGATCAGTGGAGTGCATCTATCGATAAACAATGCTGGTCTCCAGGGTTGTCATTAATTACCCTAATCAATTTTACATGTGGCATTATAATAGTACAAAATGAACATTGGAAAAGAAAGTTAGTTATTCATCCGGGTCTCTGTCTATAGTTATAAATAATTTGTTCCTGTGAGCTGTGACGTTTTGGACGAGTCTATTTGAAATGGTAAAGACGTTAATATGTATCGGATATTGTGAAAGTGTTAGTCACCTTTTGACAGCAATAATGGTAAAATAGTTTTAGATAACGGCTTAAAAGCAATGGCAGACACAAACAAATACAAACGGAAACAGACACATACACAGACACACATGGTCACGGACAGACACAGACTCACACGAAGACAGACAGACACGTATACATACGCACAGATGAAAACACATACACACACGGACATATACATACACATACACAGGGACAAAGAAAGTAACACACACGGACACGGACACATGGACAGAGACACAGATACACACGGACACACAGCCACATTGACGGATACAGACACTTACAGATACGGACACATAAGACAGACACATACATACACGGACACAGTCTCAGTATATAGCTATCTCTGTAACTGAATCGAACAGAAAACATTGTTTATGACAAAAAAATACCCATAAAATATCAGTTGTCATTTAAGGTAGACATAGCGGGTTGATGTTGCAAAATGACCCAATAGTTAACATTCACCAAACACTTACGTATGCTAAAACATTAGTTTTCTATGTTGTATATTGTTCTAGGGAAATTTCTGAAATTGACATTAGATAGAGTGTTTCATTGAAATTTATTTTGATAATAATACTTAATTAGTGTGAGCTAGCCTAGCTACACTTCACTAACACTAGAGCTACGACACTTAAGTGTGGCACAATTAACATTGATATTAATACTTGAGTGTTTGTTTTCATCCACCAGATCTTAATTACAAAGGAGTTTGAACTTGCTCAACTACACCTCACTAACACTTGAGCTACGACACTTAAGTTGGCGCAATTAACATTGATATTAATACTTGAGTGTTTGTTTGCATCCACACGATCTTAACCCTTCGCTTGCTATTCACGTCAATATACCTACCTGTAAATAGTGAAGACCCAGATGAGACATCTCCTGCAGGAGCTGTCACATTAGGGTCTGCACTATTTACAAGTTGACTGTGCAACCAGTGTACTCCACAGCAGTGATTGCACAGCGAAATACTTGTACACAGTGAAGATATATGTAATTATACAACAGGTCATGGGTAAAGAAGGAGAAATGTATTTTAAAATTCAGCAAGAGAAGGGCTTACATTTATATTGTCTGTAAATCTGTATGTATACATGACAGATCAGATACTTTCATTATTGTTCTTCTGTTTACTACTCTGTTTGTATGTTAAGGCTATAAATATATGTTGCGGGGTAATGTATCCCTCATAGATCATTTTAACTAAGATATATTACATCGAATAAATGGCTGACGCCTTGCTTCGTCTCTGAGAGAAAGTGTCCTAAAGAGCGCCTTGTATTAATGACAGGTAATTGCAGTGAATTATTTGGTTGGATAGGCAATATCCTAGAATAGCCCCTCATCCCCGGAATGAATCAGAACACCTTTGACAATGGCTCTATATTGGTATTAAGTATACACTCAATCCGGGATGTTGCTATTCCATGATATTGCCGTTTGATAAATATCTTTGAACCATTGTTTCATTCATAACATTTCACATTTTTGTTGTACATTGACGTGGTTTTATGTTACATGTCTATGCACTGTGGTATTACATCGAATGAATGGCTTACGCCTTGTTTTCGTCTCTGAGAGAAAGTGTCCTAAAGAGCTCTTTGTATTAACTACAGGCACCGTCCATTTGATTAACTCTGGGAAGGTTTGGACCCGCGACTAACCTAAATATTGAATGTTTATGCGGCGTCATTTTGGTGACCATTGCGACTTTCCGGTCGATATACACGGGGACGTTACAACGCCATTACTGGAACCATTGCAGACCACGTGACTGTGCCGTCGTCCAATAAGCGTGACTGTACCATCACCGACATGACATATATGTAAACAAACGCAGATCTGCTTCGTTCTGTTAAGTGTTGGACTCATCTCTGAGGGAACAATTAGCACTGACGCAACTCAAGGCAGCTAAAACCTTTGTTCAGGTATATTAAAACACAGATAAGAACAATCCCTCCTTCTAGCGCTGACTGTTGCATGCAGCCTTGATAGTGGTAAGCTGCATGCGAAAGGCATCGATGTCACCTGCCTGACTGACTGGTGGAGGTCATCTGTTCCAGTCACCAATAGTTTTTGGGAAGAAAGAGAATTTATATACATCTTTGCCAGTATCTAGATGATGGTACTGAGTGCTTTCCTTGTTCTGCTGTCCACAGGTATCAAGTAATTGTCAGGTCTGATGTCAATAAGGTTATGGCTAATTTTGTAAAACATGATCAGCCTAGATGTTCTGCGGCGTTCCTCTAACGTATTCCATTGAAGATGTTGGGTCATGGTGCTCACATATCATTGTGTACGGGTGCAAAATCTCCCATAACATACCTGGCAGCCCTCTTTAGAAGTCCTTGTGGATCTGGGTAGGGATCCCAGGCTGAGCTTGCATATTCATGTGTGGGTCGGACCATGACTTGGTAGACTACAGACTTCAGGTCTACACTGTCGAAGGTTCCGCTGAATGAAGCCGAGTGTCTTGTTCACCTTGGTCCGGATTTTGGAGATGTGTTCTCCCCACTTGAGTTGCTTGTTGATAGATATGCCTAGATACTTTGCACTACTGACAGACTAAAGGTTGTGGCCATGGAGCTGGTACGAGTGTTGTATAGGATTGGAATTACTAGTTATGTGTATGACTGCACTTTTGCGGATGGAATTCCATCTGCCACTGCTGTTCCCAGGATTGAAGTGACGACAGGTCCTATTGTAGAGATTCTGCATAAGCCTGTTTGGTAATCCTTCTGTAGAGTAAGCAATCATATGCAAAGAGGCGTGCCTCTGACTTGATGTATTCTGGCAGATCGTTAATGTATGTTAGGAACAGCAGCGGCCCGAGGACGATGCCTTGAGGGACCCCGGTGATAACATCAACTTGTGAGGAAGACGTACCCTCCAGATTGACTTGCTGCGTTCTTCTTGACAGAAAATCCTTAATCCAGTGCAAAGTGTTCCCCCGACTCCATAGTAATCAAGTTGGTGAAATAGTCTACGGTGTGGCACTTTGTCAAAAGCGTTTTGAAAATCCAAAAGTACCACAATTACCTGTTCACCTTTTGCAATTGTTTTTGCAATGCTGTCAATGGTCACAATAAGTTACGATTCACAAAATCGTCTGCTTCTAAAACCATGTTGTTTATCTGTGAGTATTTTGAGCCGGTCATTATCTGCCTGTGTAGCATGTGGTGCTCTAACACTTTGCAGGTGACTGATGTTAATGACACTGGTCTGTGGTTGGCAGCTTGATGGCGGTCTCCCTTTTTAAAGATGGCTACACAATATGAAGCTCTCCAACCATCTGGGATTTTACCTGTGTCTAATGACCCCTGGAATATATGGGTAGGGTTGGCGCAATTTCTTCTGCATAATCATGTAGTAGTCGTGTTGGAATGTTATCAGGACCACAGGCTTTAAACATCTAGTCCCTTCAATAGTTTCAACGTAGCATTTACACTTACTGTGATATTTTCATAGTCGAATATGGGCTTGGTCCTTTAGTTGGCATGCTATCAGATGGTGGGTATTTGACATTTTTTTGCCGTTACAAGCGGATTTTACTGACTTTAGGCAGTGACAGTCGCTGATTGCTTTTGTGCTGGAGCCAGTATGACTGCCTATTACCACCCGGTATGTAAACTATTGATGCTTTTGGTTTAAAGCCGAGTTCGTTAGTATATGTGCTTCGCCGACCTCGATCAGCTGGTCGTGTTTTGGCGCAGCGTCTGAGGTGCGATGTTGTCTGCTGTTTTAAGTAATCTGCTTAATCAGTTGGATCCATCACTTTGAGTCTACGCTTTGGGTTCATCTACAGTTAAAAACAGATTTTCAACGCCTAGCAACGTCCAAGTGTTTTTGAACCAGTGCTGATTAGGACTGTTTTAGCCCTCACTCTAGTGAATACCTGACTGTTTTAACCCTATTAGTGCAGAGCAGTGACTACTTTCAGATATTTATAGAGACCTACACTAAGATCTTTATATTAATCCAGTGACATTTAAGTGAATTAATTAGATCTATTGACTTTTGAGTACATTATAATTAATGATACATAAAGTGTGTTTATTCTTTAGTGAGTCTAGTCTAGATCAGAGTTTAGAATTCTTCATTCATATTTTTCAGCAGTTGGAGTTCCAATGTAGTGTGAGAGCATCTACTACACCACCGAACACGGTTAACAGCTGGCGATTGCATGAATTACCTTGATGTTGGTGAGCTGTTTCACTAATTATAATACTTCATCCATCATTTCATTGTTCCAATGTAAAATAGTCTACTGTCCTGTCCTGGCTTGCCCTTACTAGTGCTGTTCCAGTCCTGTCTTGTCCTGTACTAGTCCTGTGTCCCTTTCCTATAGTGTTGTGTCTGTTGCAAAAAAACGAAGAATTATTATACACCCGCAAACAAAGTTTGAGAGGGGGTATAATATATAGGAGTCAGTGTGTTGGTTGGCCGGTTGGTCTGTCCATGGCATGTCCGTCCCTGGCATATCCGTCCCTGACACAACCTGGCACAGTGAGAACTCTAGTGGTCACAATTTTAATACAATCTTCATGAAACTTGGTCAGAATGATTGTCTTGATAAAATCTCGAGTGAGATGAAAGCGGGTCACATGGGGTCAAAAACTAGGTCACTAGGTCAAATACTAGGAAAACATTGTGAAAACTCTAGAGGTCACATTTCAGCCTAACATTCGTGAAACGTGGTCAGAATGATTAATTTAATAAGAATCTCGGGTGGGTTTGAAAGTCGGTCATGTGGGATTAAAAACTAGGTCACTAGGTTAAATAGTAGAAAAACACTCTAGAGGTCGCATTTGTAGTCAAATCTTCATGAAATTTTATCAGAATTATTGATTTCATAATATCTCTGACGACTTTGTAAGTGGGTCATGTGGTGTAAAAAACTAGGTCACTAGGCCAAACAGTAGAAATACCACTCTAGTGGTCACATTTTTTGTCCAATTTTCATGAAACTAGGTCAGAATGATTGTCTTGATAAAATCTCATTGGTCACATGGGGTCAAAAACTAGATCACTACCGGTAGTTTGATTTGCGATCAAGGCAGCTGAGCGGGGGTATTCAATCACCTTTAGTGATAATTCTAGTTTAGCCATTGGTGTTACATCTGTAAATAAAGTTTATTACTAGTAATCTATGAGGTTACTGGTAATATCTTGAGACAGATTAGCTAGCAAAGTGAGACCATAATGGTACATATTTTGTACTTTGCTATTCAACGGTACTGTGAAAGTCATTTTTTAACGGTGATAGATCTATGCCAGATGGTGTCGTTAGAAAGTTTTTGGTTGAGATCCAGCCAGAGGCAGATTGTATTATAGCTAGTTATCAAATAGTTTGGTAACCTATCTGTGATATTTGCCATTTCGCGCTAGTTTCCCGAGGGAAGATTTACCAGTTGTCAGCAAAAAGGTAAATATTGCATGTTAGTGGTTAATTTGAAAGTTGGACCATCCAGTTCTTGACTTGTAAAGACTCAAAGTACTTGTAGTCTACACAGTCTTCATAGATCAGTGTTGTGATCAGTGTCTAGACCCTTGGTTTACACAAATATTTGCTCCAGAGCGAAGCAGTTAGCCACACAGTTACTGGCACATTTAACCACAGTGCTATTCTGCCATGACTCTACACTCATGTAACTCAAAGTTCTTTTCTTATATCGTTACACGCCTTTCTTTAAATAGATGCAGCAGTATACCACATGGAGTTATAAATCAGTATACGGTATGGCTTTATTTACAATAAGAATTTCAATTAAACTGTTTCAATTATACGTTAATATGAATGTCTAGCCATATATGCTGCAAACATATGGAGAGAGCTCTTAGGTTTGAAAGTCTTTAAGACATCTTGTAACTGGTTCATTTTACTAAAAGTGATAACAGTTTACAAATTGTTTTAACCCCTTTCCCTCATATATAAACGCGTTTTCACGCATTTGCAAAAGAGTAGACCCAGATTAGACGACTTCTATAGGAGCCGTCTGATCAGGGCATGCTCTGTTTGCTACTGGAATTTGAAAGATCTGTTTCTTTACTTTCTAAAATGGCTACAATGTTCCACCTTCCATATTTATTTTAACCATTTTGTCAATGAAATTCAGTATATATTGAAATTTGAAATAAAAATAAAACAGGGAAAGGGTTAAATGACTACTGTGTGGAGGTCCGCTATTTTATAAAGTAAGTTGTAATGTTGTATCGAAGTGCCCTAAATGATGTGGAATAAGCACGGACCGTTCTATGCGAGCGCACATTTCATTTGTGCTTCTAGTGTTATTGTGCAATATTGTGTGCAATATCCAAATACCCTACCTGACTTCTGTTCTATTTTTGAATATGTCTTGGGAATTATAGTGTACTGAAATAGTACAAACCATGACACACAAACAATCCTCTAGTGGATGGACGATAGGTCGATTTTCTTTTAATGTTCCCCGTTCCGTTAATATCATCATTTGCTTAATTGAATCAATGGTCCCAATTGTGAAACGTTAAATCAAAACGGTGATAAACTATTACATTTATCATAAAGCAAACAATTGGACTGATAACTGTTTGACATCATAACCACGAGATTTGAAAGAGAAATCATTAGGTTTCAGTTAACAGATCTGCCTGCGTGTTTATTTTGTGTTTATTAAAATGATATTTTCTATACAAAACCACATGTGACTACATAAAACGTAATGGGACTTTAAGGTTTGAAGTTAGTATATAATTATAAATTGTCAATAGTGCATTCACTCGAGAACATATTACGTTTGATTAAAAACGAATATTATAATTTTATTCCATTTCCGTGTAGCTGAATCACGTACGTATTCAGGTTCCTAAATCATAAGGCACACTGACGTTTGAACAAATTTCTTTTTCTCTAGTAATGAATCTCATTTGTTCTAACATGCATTAAACATATGTGGTATATACCACTAAATATAGAACCTAACGATGGTAGAAATAATCAAAACATGAAAATTAGTAATATTAAATGTGTCGGCCACTCCATAAGTAGGTAATGAGTGCACAAGTACTACTATGTTTACGCTTTTCGTTTTGTTTTCGTTTCGTTTTCGTTTTGATAATGTTGTTGTCATTGATTTGTTTTCTGGTTGATTGTATAACACAGTTATTTTGTCTTATAGCTTTGTTACTCGTACACGGGATATCCGTGTGTTACCAGGACGGTTGTTGTCTTTGGTGTTTCAGTTCAGTTTGAGTTTTGCTGTGTAATAAGTTGTATCTTACCCATAACCTAGAAAACCATTCGCTGTCAAAGCTGTCACTCTCTTCCCCGTTTCTATCAAATGCCACTTCAATACATATTTTGCGTCAAAATCAATGAGTACTTATTCAACATTTATTTGTAGTCCTGGTGGGTATGCAGCAAGCAAGCAAGCAACCTCAAATGTTGCTCGGTCATTGTAATGAGGAGATAGCTCGCAAGCCTCCTTAAACTATTAAATTGACACTGTGTTGATGCTGTCGAAACTGCCATATTTAACAGTATTTTCAGAAAGATTTGTTTGTTGGAGTACATCTGGTAGCTTGCGTTGGGGGTACAGTTGATATCCTACGTCAACAGCCTCGGCGTAATGTGATTCTAAATAACAGCACCCTAATTTATAGTGTTGTGACTCCACATATCACTTGGTTGGGACAATTGAATATTCTGTGGGTTTACTAGATTTGCTGCCTGTTATCAGAGTGTTGAATAAGACTGTTGGGCACTTCTTTTCCCCTGCAAAATGCATTGAAAAGACCAGCAATACTTGAAAAGCCTTAACTAGACCCCAAGAGGCGGTGCAGCTAATATCAATTCCAAGAGAGTTTCAGGTGTGGCAGAAAAGTTTCAGTGAAAAGCTGGGATCATCTCGTTGTGCATACTTTTGCCCATTGTCACTATGTAAGCGATAAATACCCAGTCGCTTTGGTGGACTAAATCAAGGTTATAGGGGGTTTCGAGCAAGGAACTAGCCGTAGAGCTGAAACTACCGAAACTGACACACCAGAGCTAGATTGAAGTGCCTTACGAATCGATATTTGCCCCTAGATTAATGACTTGAATTTTTCTTTTCATACGTTTGTTTCATTTAAATCAGGAGCTTTTGTAACACTATGCGTAGGGGCCTATTAGTAGTACGAACACGCTGGAGTGTAAAAAAGACTACGAACCACCATGTTGTTAAACTCTGTGCGTCGACAATATTTTGCAATGCCTACCATCAAAGAAAATTTAATATCGGTGCAGAATATTGCAAAAGCTGTATGAGTATAATGCTTTTCTACTCCAAATTCCGACGCCATAGCTATTCTATTTAAGCAGATACAGAATATGTTTAAGATGAAACTAGCCTTGGTGACAGTACGATGAACTAGAAAACTTGGATTCAAGCGAAGCATAATGGTAATAAACGAATGCAGCTTAAGATGACTGTGAATTCCATATTGGGAATTTCGTCATCATTTTAACAAAACATTATAAGAGAATGTTGACATATAGACTGCTGTGGCATAATTGCATCAATCGCCATTTTGTTGTTAGGGTAGCTTTAAGCAAATATTAAGTTTTCTATTATGCTTGGCATATTATTTTGTATTACACACGTGTGTATTGTGCGTAAAGGCCACAACGCCCTTGTTACGTTTATATAAGAACATTTTTAACCCGTATACAAATACCGCCCAGCTATATTGGTCGCGGTCTGACTTACATAGCTCATATAAGCTATATGAGTTGAAGGTATATAACCTTTCTTCGACAAAAATGGAAGTTGTTTACCTTCACCGAATCCAGATAATGACTGTTATACATATTAGTACCACCATAGTCATCGCCATTATCGGTATCACCATATCACAGTATCATCATCATCACTGTCATTGTCATGATCGTCGTCGTCGTTTTCATCATCATCATCATCATCATTGTAATCATTATCGTCATCATCACCATCAAGATAATTCTTTTTATCGGGTTTTAAGAGTATTTCAAGCACACCACGACGTCCAGCTAATTACAGGTAGAGGAAGACCTCGTAATTTCTTCTGTACACGGAACAAATTTCATTGGTTTGTGCAGAGAAGACCATTCAGATAGAACCACCGAACCATTGCAAACCAGCTAAAAGGCTTCCTCACATGAAAAATCCAAATCCTCAGACCGGGATTCAAACCCAAATCGGTGAGGAGCTTAGCGATTGTCAGTCGAATACAATAACCATTCGGCCACGGAGGCCCCTTCGTCAAGATGAAGATGAAAGTATGTGTTGCTGTTGTTGTTGGTTACCATCATCCTATGTCAATACGGAGTCAAAAGCATACTGACACTCACAACTATTTGTAGACTCTTTTAGAGGGTAGCTAAGCGGCATGGCAGAGATTGTATTGGCTAGGCATACACACATGCATGCCGCAGATATACATGCACGCCGCAGTCATGTTTCATGAAATACGCAATTGTTTAACACCACGGTGGTGTTTTTTGTAAGAAATGTTTTGAGACATAATGATGGGCTGATGATAATTGTAGAAGACAAACGGGGCAAACGGGATAGAACGAGAATGAGAACGAGAACGACAGCAATGTTCTACATACACGAAAAGTGGAAACACAGTCATACGGGGAGCGCAACACAGAAAAGGGTACGGTACCAATCATCATCAAACACAATTACAAGGCAAACGTTACTAAACGCACGATTGTAAAATAAAATCCCCTTCTTCCAGACAACACCACAACATGAGAAACGATGTCAAAATCAAATAATATTCAAATAAACTGTAAAAAATTAAATGATATAGTACGCACTAACAGTTCCAACACCGACATAAAATAAATAGAAGGAAGAAGATACAAGGGGTTTCTAAAGAAAAACATGTTTTATAGTAACGAGAACAAAAAGGACATCGAAAACATGTACTCGATGACCAGTTAGAGGCCAAGGAAACAAGAAATATAAACTTTTAAATGATTTATTTAATTAACACAAACACTTACATGATTCAGAACACAACATTGAAGGTATACATGTCAAATACAGCTGATAGGGTCTCTGTTTTAGACGGAATTACTATCAACATTTGGAACACTACACATGGAAGATGACTGTGTCATATTTATGTATTTGCATAACAGTTAACATGAACGAAACCTAGTAATTCAATTAAAACAGACACGAAATAAATTTCAATATTAAATATTGTAAGAATATGGGTTTCCGGCACACACTAGCATAGTATTACGCTAAGGAATATTAACCATTTACTCCATAAATACGCCTTTGCAAACATAACAGACCCAGATCAGACGGACGGCTCCTGTACTAGCCGTCTGATTAGGGTCTGCTCTGTTTGCTTTTGTTATAATATAGATAATTTATGATTACACAGTATCTGCCATGGCCATGGGCTACAAACTATACTGATTAATATTCATG
Source organism: Azorinus chamasolen (assembly GCA_963576725.1). Classification (NCBI taxonomy): domain Eukaryota; kingdom Metazoa; phylum Mollusca; class Bivalvia; order Cardiida; family Solecurtidae; genus Azorinus; species Azorinus chamasolen. The sequence goes on from OY755243.1 coordinate 78,210,870, forward strand.
ACGTCATTATTTCTGACACGAATATTCATGTTGGAAAGGGTTGATGACGTCAAGAATTCGTTTATAAGTATTTATAAAGTAAGAGAGGTTAGGAAATAATGTTATCACTGGACTCTTTTGATAAATTAACAAATGGTAATTTACCTACACATTCGGATATGTGAATAAACGGATCAATTATTAAATAGAAGCGACATCGAAACTATGGTTAGTAGGACATTGCAAATAGTCAGAAACACAAACATTAAATTATCAATAGCGTTGCTGACGTCTTTCCATGTAATATCCAAATTATGGTCATCTTGTTCATTCAGATAAAAATCGTCATCTGCAGACATCATTTTGTCATTTGTATTTGTGGACTGTTTACATGTAACATGAAATATTTTCCCATGCTTATCGGTGCTGTCCCTCCCAGATATGTTTACGTTCTTGAAGGCTTCAACAATCGTAGTTTCGCTCTCTTTGTTTGATCTACATCCCGTTATTCTAACCAGCATGGTATAACACCGGCCGATTTTCTTATCAGAGTTGCGATGATATATTCGCAAATTAAGAATAATGATAAATGTTGTTAGACTGCTCATTAAAACATTTATAACGAGAAATATACACAGAAGAGGAACTGGGTTTGACGTTTTTGGAATATTGTCAGAAATTATGGTTAGAAATACTGTAAGTGCGAGTAGTATAGTTATGGCATAGCTCACCCTCTCTCCAGATTCACTAGGCAATAAGAAAACAAAACTGACCAGAAACCCCAATCCGCATAACGGTAATAGCAGTGTCAGAATGTAGAAAGCCGGACGTCTTCTGAGAGTTATTTTAAACAATGCCTCCTCAACTCCGTAGATGTTTCTTGTTGAAGCTTCTGTTTTTTCTAATGTCCATTCACCATTCTCATTAAAAAAGTTTGTAATTATGCCGGTAACGATAAAACGTATCTGCCCGTTCCAATAGTCGAATGGGAAATATGGGATATCGCATGTCTGTTCGTCAAATGGCCAATATTTCATATCCATAGAACATGTCAATTCATTCACTCCACCTGGGTTCCAAAAGGCCAATCCATTTGACTGGTAGGTGACATGCATCCAACTTTCTCCAAATTTCTCAACTTCCACTGGCTGTCCAAGAGTGAGGGGTGGAGTCCAGACATATTTTGATTGAATCATAACTGAATTGATACCACCATAGTCACTAGGTGTCCATTTTATTTTTTCATCCAGCCAAAAACACTGCAAAGACAGTGTTATCCACATCACCCCTCGCACAGTGTCTACTTCCAGAAGTTGAAACAAAGTCATCCCGACTGTCACATTCAAGGAATGAGTTTGATTATTTAGAGGAATCACATCAGGGTCATAGCCAGTCAGTAGTGCAGCTTTTAACTGTGTTATGTTTTCATAACTGTATGAGGATGCATGTTTCAACGATGACGCCAACAACATGCAAAAAATGACCCCACGGATGAAAAACATGTTGGTTATGTTGATATATAGTTAGAATGTTTTCCTGTAGGATTTCCGAAATTTGTATTTTCCAAAATTAAAATGTTCGCTCCGATCTTTGATCCTGCAAAGCAAATAAAGAACATAATTATTCAGTTTAAAATTCAGTATAAACGGCCAGTAGTTCACTTAATTGAAAGTTAAAACGTACATGTATATCCCGTTTGTAAAAATAAAGTTGTGTGTTCCTTATTTTAGACTTAATTTCACACTTACTTCTGTCAACTATTTGCAGTTACCTAAGCGTTGCGACTTGAATGTCCGAAGTATAAATGACAGTACTGCCGTGTGCGGCGGAAATATATACACTGAGTATTAAAATCAATGAACTCATTTGTTCAATATATCTATTGATAAACAGTGGCTAGTTCCCACTCCTGTGTGTGGAGATTAATTACACCAATCAGCTTTACGTTCGTTGTTTTAACAGTACAGAATGAGCATTGGAAAAGAAAGTATATAGCTGTCGTAGCCCTGCCATTTGTTAGAGATACGTTATGGAACATTTGACAAAATGACAACAAGAAGCTGATGGCTGTATTGTTATGCTTGATATGATGAAAGTAAAATTTAAATAAATTGAATGAAAATTGAATACTGCTTAAGCCGGTGATAGGGTATGTGAGTAGTTTTGCACCTTTCATAACTGCTCATTAACAGATTCAGTAAAACCAAGTCAGCAGTTGTCTCTGTTAGCATTGCTGCTTTTGCTTTCGGAGGATCTCCTACTTTCAGAACTTTTGTTTTCGTTTTACATGCACTTTACTACTATTGTCACTGACTGTTCCAAGGCGTTCATTCAATCTTCCCTTATTGTTTGTTATATCTTTGTGCGTCTCTTTGTGTCTTTTGATATGCATGTATATTTACTGTAGTTGTCGTGGTAGTGTTCGTGCGGCTGTGTTTTTTGTATCTGGTGTTTCCTGCATGACTCATACATGTAGTTTTATGTACTTCAAAAAGCAGGTTTAAGTGCTTGTGTGACGGTCGTAAAAGTCGCCCCCGTACTTCTTCTGGTCCTTTAGATCATTAGTTTCGATGTTATTAGTTTTGAAAATAGAATGTCGCTTAAACCGGCTAGATGGCATGAGTAGTGTTGCACTTTCATGAACAGAATCAATAAAACCGAGTCTGCAATTTTCTCTTTTTTCAAGATTCAATGTGTTTATACACACTCGGACAATAGTTTCCTTACCCTTTCCTCAATGAGTATTAATGTAAGAAATAATGACATCATGAATATTAATTACATTAGTTGTTATAATAGATCATGGTCACAGGAATATTTGGCAATGGCTATCTATGTAATATCATAAGCAACCAGAGCAGACCCTGATCAGACGACTCATATAGGAGCCGTCTGATCTGGGTATACCCTGTTTGCAAAGGCGTATTTGCACCAGATCAAAACATAAGCCAACAGGTAATGGTTAAGACCGTCTGCTCATAATGCCAAACGGACTTTCACTCGAGCGAGACAGTATTGTTACTGCATGCAGACGCTGCTCCATTACAACATTGACTGACAACACTCTTCTCCATGATTCTCGGAGCATAGACGAATGTCTAATTGTTTAAGTTGAATTAGTAATTATGATAAATTGTCCATACATAGAAATGTTAAATAAAGATACCTTATATTACTCTAAGAATTCGAACACAAAATGTATTTTTGAAAAGCTGATGAAGTCAAGATGGAATATATTTGAGTAGAATAGTACACAGTAAAACTCAACTAAACTGGGCGTTCAACTTAATGCCACTGCCAGTATCGAAGACATGTGGTAGCTTAATGCAGGCCATTTGCATGACTTTCATCTTGCATTAAGCAACTATTTATTTATAAGAGCGCAAGTTCTTCTTGAATATAATTCCGCTTAAGAGGGGTTTTACTGTAGTTGTAAAGAGTGTAGACCCTGATAAAATTGCCCCTTAAAGAAAAGTTTGAACTGGGCCTGTGCTGTTTGCCTTAACTTATATATCCGAATGCTTTTGTGGCTATTCGGGTGCATTATACACTAAATTTATATACAAATTTGCTAATTTAGAAATACAATACAAACTGAGTCACGCCATAAAGACATCCACGCATTTAACCCTTTACTCCATAGATACGCTTTTCTACGCCTTTGCAAACAGAGTAGACCCATATATAGGAGCCTTCTGATCAGGGTCTGCTCTGTTTGCTTGAGCTATAGTATAGATAGTTGTTCCGTTACCTTTGCAATCTGTTTCAGTTTTACAAAAGATTAAAAAAGTAAAACTAGCGAGAAATTAATCGGGCTGATACCAATCCAGAATGTTTACAATGCATGCATTATCACGTATTCACTAGGCTAAACTGAGGACGAACGTATCGCAAACCGATCTCAGATATCGGAAACATCTCTCAAATGGGCTTCTGTTATACTTTCTTTGTACACCCAGTACAGTAAACCCCCTCTAAACCGAAGGTATAAATATCGGTATTGGAAAGAGGTGGCAGCATAATGCAGGGTGAACATCATGCGTTGAGCAGCTACCTTCCTAAAAGTCTAAATTCTTCTCCATTAGCATTCCGGTTTAGAGGGTTTTTGCTGTACTTTATTTAGCCCTGTTTCCTTCATATTGTTGAATTTTGTTTTACTCCTCAGGGGTTAGATTTAATATTAATTGGCACCACAGGTAGTATTAATTAGATGCAATTATCTGTACAAATTTAACATTTTTGAGTAGATTTGTTGTTTGTATTGTATTAGTTCTTATACTAAACAAACATTTAACCCCCAAGCAGAGCATGTGAATAGTTCAAACACGTCATTAAGTCCTAGATCTATAACTAGTGTAATATGAGACAATGTGCGCCAGGTCAATAAAATTGAAAAAATACAGCCATACAGGGACTGTCCCAAACGAAATAGAGCTGCACCAAAATATCACCAAACATGAAACAGTATATTTACAAGACAATGCATGACACAACGAACAAAACAATAAAACATTTACCACATAAAAAAACCCAAATCGACCACATGGTGAAAGCAGGAATGTCGCCTTTTCACATTCAGTTGACAGAAATGGCTACTGGGGGCTTAACCCTTCTCTTGCTGAATTTTAAAATGCAGTTCTTCTTCTTTACCCATACCCTGTTGTATAATTACATATACAGTGAAACCCCGCTAATGCGACCACTTAATAAACAGCCACTGATGTCGTCTAAAGCAGGTGGTTGCTTAATGCAGGACGAAAGTTATGCAGAAAGCTCCTATACTTTCTGCATAACTTTAGTCCCGCATTAAGCTGCAACCTGCCTCTGCCACCCAGAATTATTCCCCTTTTTGGTGGTCGCATTAGCGGGATTTTACTGTATCTTCACTGTCTACAATTATGTCTCTGTGCAATCACTGATGTGGAGTGCACTGGTTGCACAATCAACTTGTAAATAGTGCAGACCCTGATGAGATAGCTCCTGCAGGAGCTGTCTCATCTGGGTCTTCACTATTTACAGGTAGGTATATTGACGCAAGCGAATGGTTAAACCAGGTGTGTGGATACATATTCTCACACTTATCCCACCTTGTGGTGGTGGCTTGGTCTAGTGGTTGAGCGTTTAGCTGATAATCCAGAGGTCCTGGGTTCGAATCCCCACTGGAAAAGCTCGAAATTTTAAGGGAAGCTTTTCAGTGTCTTCCATCCGCACGAGGCTGGCTCCTCTCCATCCAGGGGTTAAAATAGTTACCTGTGAATGTTATTAGCCGGTACAGCATCTGCGTATTCGCGTCATATGTTAGCAGTGCCAAATATGGGAGGCGAATGGCTCAGTGACCAATGGAGTAAATGTACAGTCGGCTGAGTGGTCATTCGGACTGAAAGTAGACTACAACAAGGTTAAAATGTATATGGGTTGAAATGAGTATATGCGAGGGTCTCTATCCAGTACTGAGGCTTCGTAATCGCGACATATGTTAGCAGTGCTCATTATTGTAAGCGAATGACTCATTTGCCAGGAGTAAATGTACAGCTGCTTGAGCGGCCATTCGGACTGAAAGTAGACTGTAACTAGGCATTTTTAATTTTTTTTATTCATTTTAAATGCGTTAATTCTTATAATGTTCATTTTGGCTGAAATATGTTTTGGGAACTACAGAACGTGTATTAAAATAGGACAAATCATGGCAAGCAAATAGTGGACTGGTGGTCGATTGTCGTTGGTCGATTTTCTATGGTTTCCGATGACTGCATTGGATGTTTACCATACTCAAAGTTTACCAAGTGTGAGATTTTAAGTGACACATGACAGCGGTGATAAACTATTACATTTATGATGCTGATGTGAATACAAATCACAGAGTAATTAATGGCGTTGCTATTTCAGGTTCCCTGGGTAATTGCGTACTAACTGCTCTGGTAATTTTGTAATAGTTACGCTGCGTTAGCAAAGCAAGCCCACAGAGAACAATTGTCGAGCTATAGATTACTCGTTTCCAACATAACCATAAGGGGACTTCGTGGTAGATTGGTTTAAGTCTTCGACTGTTAAACACTTAGCCCCTTTACCGCCGTACTTCGAATCCCGGCCTATGTATTTATTTAGAATGGTCATGTAAAGGAGCCTTTCGGCTGACTTGTGGTAGATCGTAGCTTCTATCCAAATGTTCTGTGTGCGAAACAATGTAATTTGTTCCATGCAAAGGTAAACTCATGTTGTCTTCCTCCACCTGAACTGGACGTCATGATATTATACATCAATGACACAGTAACATCAATAGCAAGACTCTATAAAAAGGGATGACTATATTACATTCGATGTAGCCAAAGCATTTCAAACATGAGCTCTAAACAAACCAAACTTTTCAATGCTGTTGAGACAAGGTTTATCCCTATTATTAAGGAATAATAAAAATATACAGTTATAACCACAGAACTACGTTAACATTTTAAGCCTTTCGAAACTGTCTCTAATTTGGAATCAGCTCTGTTAGTGAGCTCTTTCAAGCCTTGATACGTGCTCTGAGGAGCGAGGTGTATATTTGTACTTTTCTCTGTTGAAACCTGCTTATTAATTTGTCATTCTTAAATCGAAAGAAATTGACTTAAATCTGCGAGGTTATCCTATTTATGTCTAATATGTATTTAAAATCAAAGGCTTTGTTGCCAAAACATGTCCTGTAAAATATCGTGTTTTAAAGATTATCTAAACAATGTTTCTAATCTGCAAGTAAATTCCTTGACAGTTTCGTCAGGTTTCTGACTAGCATTAAAAAGTCCTTGCATTATCTTTATCATATCGCAATTCACTGTATATCAGTTGTTAGCTCCCGCCTTGCCAGGAGGTTATCTCCAAAGGTTAAATATGAGAATATACCTCATACAATAATTTAGCGTTGATTTTTCTAGCATCGGTCTGTTCATTCCTTCACTTTTCCTAGTGATTCTATTATCACATGACTAAATGGACAATTCCAAGAGAGTTTCAGACATGGCAGAAAAGTTCCAGTGAAAAGCAGAAACACATTCAAACCGCTGGGATCATCTCGTGCCCATTGTCACTATGTAAGCGATAAATACCCAGTCGCTTTGGTGGACTAAATCAAGGTTACAGGGGGTTTCGAGCAAGGAACTAGTCGTAGAGCTGAAACTACCGAAACTGATGCACCAGAGCTAGATTGAAGTGCTTTACGAATCGATATTTGCCCCTAGATTAATGACTTGAAATGTTCTTTTCATACGTTTGTTTCATTTAAATCAGGAGCTTTTGTAAAACTATGCGTATTAGTATTACGAACACGCTGGGGTGTAAAAAAGACTACGAACCACCATGTTGTTACACTCTGTGCGTCGACAATATTTTGCAATGCCTAGCATCAAAGAAAATTTAATATCGGTGCAGAATATTGCAAAAGCTGTATGAGTATATTGCTTTTCTACTCCAAATTCCGACGCCATAGCTATTCTATTTAAGCAGATACAGAATATGTTTAAGATGAAACTAGCCTTGGTGACAGTACGATGAACTAGAAAACATGGATTCAACCGAAGCATAAAGGTAATAAACGAATGCAGCTTAAAATTCCACATTGTGAATTTCGTCATCATTTTAACAAAATATTATAAGATAATGTTAACATATAGACTGCTGTGGCACAATTGCATCAATCGCCATTTTGTTGTTAGGGTAGCTTTAAGCAAATATTAAGTTTTCTATTATGCTTGGCATATTATTTTGTATTACACACGTGTGTATTGTGCTTAAAGGCCGCAACGCCCGTGTTACGTTTATGTAAGAACATTTTTAAGCCGTATACAAATACCGCCCAGCTATATTGGTCGCGGTCTGACTTACATAGCTCATGTAAGCTATATGAGTTGAAGGTATATAACCTTTCTTCGACATAAATGGAAGTTATTTACCTTCACCGAATCCAGATAATGACTGTTATACGTATTAGTACCACCATAGGCATCGTCATAATCGGTATCACCATATCACAGTATCATCATCATCACTATCATTGTCATAATCGTCGTCGTCGTTTTCATCATCATCATCATCATTGTCATCATCATCATAATCATTATCGTCATCATCACCATCAAGATAATTCTTTTTATCGGGATTTAAGAGTATTTCAAGCACACCACGACGTCCAGCTAATTACAGGTAGAGGAAGACCCCGTAAATTCTTCTGTGCACGGAACAAATTTCATTGGTTTGTGCAGAGAAGACCATTCAGATAGAACCACCGAACCATTGCAAACCAGCTAAAAGGCTTCCTCACATGAAAAATCCAAATCCTCCGACCGGGATTCAAACCCAAATCGGTGAGGAGCTTAGCGATTGTCAGTCGAATACAATAACAATTCGGCCACGGAGGCCCCTTCGTCAAGATGAAGATGAAAGCATGTGTTGCTGTTGTTGTTGGTTATCATCATCCTATGTCAATACGGAGTCAAAAGCATACTGACACTCACACCTATTTGTAGACTATTTTAGAGGGTAGCTTAGCGGCATGGCAGAGATTGTATTGGCTAGGCATACACACACGCATGCCGCAGATATACATGCACGCCGCAGTCATGTTTCATGACATACGCAATTGTTTGACACCACGGTGGTGTTTTGTAAGAAATGTTTTGAGACATAACGCTGACGATAATTGTAGAAGACAAACGGGGCAAACGGGATAGAACGAGAATGAGAACGAGAACGACAGCAATATTCTAAATACACGAAAAGTGGAAACACAGTCATACGGTGAGCGCCACACAGAAAAGGGTACGGTACCAATCATCATCAAACACAATTACAAGGCAAACGTTACGAAACGCACGATTGTAAAATAAAATCCCCTTCTTCCAGACAACACCACAATATGAGAAACGATGTCAAAATCAAATAATATTCAAATAAACTGTAAAACATTAAATGATATAGTACGCACTAACAGTTCCAACACGGACATAAACAAATAGAAGGAAGAAGATACAAGGGGTTTCTAAAGAAAAACATGTTTTATAGTAACGAGAACAAAAAGGACATCGAAAACATGTACTCGATGACCAGTTAGAGGCCAAGGAAACAAGAAACATAAACTTTTAAATGATTTATTTAATTAACACAAAAACTTACATGATTCAGAACACAACATTGAAGGTATACATGTCAAATACAGCTGATAGGGTCTCTGTTTTAGACGGAATTACTATCAAGATTCGGAACTCTACACATGGAAGATGACTGTGTCATATTTATGTATTAGCATAACAGTTAGCATGAAGGAAACCTAGTAATTCAATTAATACAGACACGAAATAAATTTCAATATTAAATATTGTAAGAATATGGGTTACCGGCACACACAAGCATAGTATTAAGTTAAGGAATAATAACCCTTTACTCTATAAATACGGTTTTGCAAACAGATGAGACCCAGATCAGACGTCTGATCAGGATCTGCTTTGTTTGCTTTTGTTATTATATAGATCATTTATTATACAGTATCTGCCATGGCCAAAAATGTCCGTGTCCATGTGCTACTATAACACACTATTCTGATTAATATTCATGACGTTGTCATTTCTGACATGAATATTCATGTTAGAAAGGGTCAATGACGTCAGGAATTCGTTTATAAGTATTTATAAAGTAAGAGGGGTTAAGAAATAATGCTATCACTGGACTCTTTTGATAAATAAACAAATGGTAATTTACCTACACATTCGGATATGTAAATAAACGGATCACTTGATAAATAGAAGCGACATCGAAACTATGGTTAGTATGACGTTGGAAATAGTCAGAGACACAAACATTAAGTTATCAATAGCATTGCTGACGTCTTTCCATGTAATATACACATTATAGCCATCTTGCTCATTCAGATACAATTCCTCATCTGCAGACATCATTTTGTCATTTGTATTAGTTGCCTGTTTACATGTTACATGAAATAGTTTCCCATGTTTATCGGTGTTGTCCCTCCCAGATATGTCTACGTTCTTGAAGGCTTCAACAATTGTAGTTTCGCTCTCTTTGTTTGATCTACATCCCGTTACTCTAAACAGCATGGTATACCACCGACCGATTTTCTTATCAGAGTTGCGATGATATATTCGTAAATTAAGAATAATGATAAATGTTGTTAGACTGCTCATTAAAACATTTATAATGAGAAATATACACAGAAGAGGAACTGGGTTTGACGTTTTTGGAATATTGTCAGAAATTATGGTTAGAAATACTGTAAGTGCGAGCAGTATGGTTATGGCATAGCTCACTCTCTCTCCGGATTCACTAGGCAATAAGAAAACAAAACTGACCAGAAACCCCAATCCACATAATGGTAATAATAGTGTCAGAATGTAGAAAGCCGGACGTCTTCTGAGAGTTATTTTAAACAATGCCTCCTCAACTCCGTAGATGTTTCTTGTTGAAGCTTCTGTTTTTTCTAATGTCCATTCACCATTCTCATTAAAAAAGTTTGTAATTATGCCGGTAACGATAAAACGTATCTGCCCGTTCCAATAGTCGAAGGGGTAATACGAGATATCACATATCTGTTCGTCAAATGGCCAGTATTTCATATCCATAGAACATGTCAATTCATTCACTCCACCTGGGTTCCAAAAGGCCAAGCCATTTGACTGGTAGGTGACATGCATCCAACTTTCTCCAAATTTCTCAACTTCCACTGGCTGTCCAAGAGTGAGGGGCGGTGTCCAGACATATTTTGATTGAATCATAACTGAATTGATACCACCATAGTCACTAGGTGTCCATTTTATTTTTTCGTCTAGCCAAGAACATTGCAAAGACAATGTTGTCCACATCACCCCTCGCACGGTGTCTACTTCCAGAAGTTGATACAAAGTCATCCCGACTGTCACATTAAGGGTATCTGTTTGATTATTTAGAGGAATCACATCCGGGTCATAGCCGGTTAGCAGTGCAGCTTTTAACTGTGTTATGTTTTCATAACTGTATGAGGATGCATGTTTCAACGATGACCCCAACAACATGCAAAACATGACACCACAGATTAAAAACATGTTGGTTATGTTGATATATAGTTAGAATGTTTTCCTGTAGGATTTCCGAAATTTGTTTTTTCCAAAATTAAAATGGTCGCTCCGATCTTTGATCCTGCAAAGCAAAAAAAGAACATAATTATTCAGTTTAAAATTCGGTATAAATGGCTAGTAGTTCTCTTAATTGAAAGCTAAAACGTACATGTATATCCCGTTTGTAAAAATACTGTAAAATCAAACTGTGTGTCCTTGTTTTAGACTTAATTTCACACTTACTTCTGTCAACTATTTGCAGACACCTAAGCGTTGCGACTTGAATGTCCGAAGTATGAATGACAGGACTGTCGTGTGCGACGGAAATATATACACTGAGTATTAAGATCAATGAACTCATTTGTTCAATATATCTATTGATAAACGGGCTAGTTCCCGGTCTTGTGTGTGGAGATTAATTACACCAATCAGCTGTACGTTCGTTGTTATAACAGTACAGAATGAGTATTGGAAAAGAAAGTATATAGCCGACGTAGCCCTGCCATTTGTTAGAGATACGTCTTGGAACATTTGACAAAATGACAACAAGACGCTGATGGCTGTATTGTTATGCTTGATATTATGATGAAAGTAAACTTTAAATAAATTGAATGAAAATTGAATACTGCTTAAGCCGGTGATAGGGTGTATGACTAGTCTTGCACTTGTCATAACTGTTCATTAACAGATTCAGTAAAACCAAGTCTCTGTTAGCATTGCTGCTTTTGCTTTCGCAGGATCTCCTACTTTCAGAACTTTTGTTTTCGTTTTACATGCACTTTACTACTATTGTCACTGACTGTTCCAATGCGGTACTTGTACATTTACTTTTTTTGTCGTGGTACTGTTCGGGTGGCTGTGTTTTTTGTATCTGATGTTTCCTGCATGACTCATACATGTAGTTTTATGTACTTCAAAAAAGCAGGTTTAAGTGCTTGTGTGACGGCCGTAAGAAGTAGCCCCATACTTCTTCTGGTCCTTCGAGATCATTAGTTTCGATGTGATTAGTTTTGAAAATAGAATGTCGCTAAAACCGGCTAGAGGGCATGAGTAATGTTGCACCTTCATGAACAGACTCAATAAAACCGTGTCTGCAATTTTCTCTTTTTGCATTGTTTCTTTTGCTTTCGTGAAGGATCTCCTACTTTCAGAACGTTTGTACAAAAATCGATTTGACATAATGATAAGACATCCCTTTCTTGGATGAATGACGAAATGTGCCTTTATACCACTATTCACAAAATTATTTGCATTTGGAGAACGTTTTGATGATGATGCGAGTAACTCAGCGTCAAGATTCAACGTGTTTAACACACTCGGACAATGGTTTCCTAACCCTTCCCTCAATGAGTATTGATGTAAGAAAGAATGACATGATTAATATTAATTACATTAGTTGTTATAATAGCTCATATACACGGGAGTATTTGGCAATTTCAGAGACTGTAGATATCTATATTAAATCATACACACCCAGAGCAGACCCTGATCAGACGGCTTCTATAGCAGTCGTCTGATCTAGGTCTACTCTGTTTGCATAGGCGTAGAAAGGCGTGAAAAATAGGAAGTAGTCAAAACACGAAGCAGACAGGTAATAGTTAAGGCCAGACGACCAGCAATAACCACTGTCTGCTCCCTAACGGACTTTCACTCAAGCGAGACTATAACAGGCAGACACTGCTCTATTACAACATTGACTGACGGCACTCTTCTCCATGATTCTCCGTGCATTAACTACTGTCTTATTCGACTGTCTAAGCTGAATTAGTAGTTTATTTATGATAAATTGTCCATACGTAGAAATGGTAAATAAAGATAACCTACAATACTCTGAGTAATCGAACACAACCCATCTTTTTGAAAACTGTTTAAGGCAAGATAGAATATGTTTTGATAAGTAGAATAGTATACAGTAAAACTCCTATAAACCGGACGTTCAAATTAGAGGGGTTTTACTGTAGTTTTACATAGTGCAGACCCTGATAAAGCTGCCCCTTCTGTGTTGTATGTTTTGCCTAAACGTGTATATGTTACAGTCAATCTGTGTAATCAGTCATTTCATGAAATGACTGAAAATTTCAGTCAGTTCGTGAAATGACTGTTTCACTTTACACGAAATGCCTAAAATGTTCAGTCATGTCATGAAATGACTTAAATTGAGAGGTCATTATTACACAAATTGACTAGAGACCATTAACTTATTTCAGGCAATGTGTGAAATTACTTTTATTTAATTAATTCAACAGCAGTTGGTCATTCGCATCATTGTTTATGCATATTTTTATTTAATACTTAATGACTAACACTTATTTCTGAAACATTGCACACTTTTATTTTTATTATATATGAAACTTTGTTTGAAATGGAATTCCGAGAGGGGTGCCAGACAGATACATATATTCCCTTTGGGATGAGACACAATAATCGGCGCATTTTCAATTTACCTTTTTAATGTTATGCAGTGTTTTCAGAATTTACTACTATGACTTTAAGAATAAATCTTAAATCAGTTCATTTGTTATTATCATGTTTTACCCGTTTTTATAACATAACTCGTGGCTTCAGCGTGACGTAACACTATCATTTATTTTTTGATAATCATGGGCATATATTCACTAGTGAATAACATTCGAACGACCGAATGACATTCGAACGATTCATACGCGCTGTCAAAACAAACAAACTGGCGGACGGTGGTCGACCTACCTGTCCACGATTGAGTCACGATAGATGGCAAAGGATTGTTGGCACTTGCGCCTTAATTTCGATAAAATAATACAAATTGTAATCGCTGTCAGGAATCATATACAAAATGTATGCCAAAAAAGACCTACCAGCTACTCTGACCCATACAATCCATTCTACATTTAAAATGCCTCCTCAACTTTGCATTTTCTTCACCGCATGTCCTTTTGTTTATGCAGATTTCTACTCATACAAATATCTCATCAATCAACAACTATAGTCATCTGAATCCAGCACAGCACAAACATATTTCAAATATGCTATACTCACTAACTCAGCTGATCGCGAAAATCTTCCTCCTGTTCCAACACATTTTATGCAGCAGTTCGTACTGAATCTTTTGTCCATTTCAAACATTTTCACTGAACTTGAATCGAGATTGTTTTCTCGGTGGAAATGGCCATGTCCATGTGTATACATACAACACTAATGAAGGGCTTAAAATACCAAAACGAAGGCGCATTTCGAATCCCATTGACAGTGAGTGTCGGACGTGTTGGCGACTGTATGTGGGTCTTCATGTAAATGGCGCGCTTTACATAGACACATGTTGTGTACAATGACGTCATAATGTGACGTGTTTGTAACTATGTATGTCAAAACTGTAACTCAAAATTTATTTTGACGTGTTTCTGTATGTTTTTGTATCATAAACTATCACAGTTAAATTGAATACCAGAGAGGTCTGAATTAGATCCTGGTTGATATGACAGTAAGTAAAAAAAAAGTTGGAAAAATTTGGACCTACTTTGTCCCAGTTATCTAGCGAACCTAATAACACCTTTCATTCATCATTTCTATATGTAAGGAGAATTTATAACAATCCACGTTACTGCTGAAATATTGGCTGCAAATAACATTTGTGTGTGTTATGTTATAAATAGGATCTTGCATTCGTGTTCATGATTATTGGATTTATTAAATTCGTCTTTTTAAAACGATAAAAAAACTCGCTAAAGCTCGTTTTTATCGTTTTAAAAAGACTCATTTAATAAATCCAATAATCAAGAACACTCATGTAAGATCCTCTATATATGTATTTGTTCTGCATTATGGCTCTTTGTTAATGTTCTTCAAACTTCTGCACACTATTGGTTAATATTAGATAACTTTAGCTTACTGGTTGGATCCAGATGAGACGCCAATCGTTCGTTGCCTTATATGAATCCAAACAGTTGAACTCTCAGAAGATATTTATTTTGAAGGAAAGAATTGTTGTAAACGACACATCTTGCTGACGAAATTTACTAAGCATACTAAAGATTAAACATCAACATGCAATCAGGGTCCATGCTTATAAAGCTTTTAGTTGAGTCTGAGATCGTTCTCAAGCTTTTGATTGGTCAGATTTGAGCCAAAGGCTCAAATCTGACCAATCAAAAGCTTGAGAACTCAAATCTGACCAATCAAAAGCCTGAGAACGAAACTCAGACTCAACTAAAAGCTTTATAAGCATGGACCCAGTAGTTAATTTCGTTTAAAACATATGTTATATGCTGCAGTTCTGTAGACGAAATGCCAGTTCAGTTCAGAGAATAAATCCAGTGTGGCATACAGTTTGGATCCATATTTTACTACCGAGTACATGATACAACAATAAGTGTTGCAGACGACACATTTGGCAAACAAAAATTAATTAGCACGCTAAAGATTAATCTTTAATATGCTATCGGTAGTTAGTTTCGTTTGCCAGTTTCATATTAATTCTAATCAATTTCGTACTTTTATGGTGCAATTGTGCAATATGTACAGTTGAAACTTCTTTATTCTACAGAAAATGTTTAGATTTCAAACACTACTTACTAGGTTTAAAATGTGTATAACCAGAGAAACAAGCCTTGGAGTAATGGGTTTAGTAGAATGTAGTATAAACAATGAGATAATTATATATTCTAGCAGATGGTAACTTAAAGCAGGCTTAAAGTAAAGTAAAATAAGCCTTAACTTAAGGAGCATTTCGTTTTAGTTTAAACCAGCTTTAAACCCCAAAACAGACCATGTAGCAATGGGTTAGATATGTTGAAATATGATTATGAATAGATTATGTTTGAACATGTCACATTGTTTTATTACCAATAAATACAACGTAATATAATTATAAAGCTAATGTTGATTCATGCTTTTCTTAAACTGACCGAAGGTTTGTTCCGTCATTTCACGAAACCCAAGTCTATCGTGAAACGACTAAGTGAAACAGTGAAATGACTGATTACACATATTGACTGTAACATATATATCCGAATGCTTAGGGCCATTTGGTTACGTTACACAGTAAAGTCAGATACTAATTTGCTAATTAAGAAATACAATGCAAACTGAGCCACGCCATAAAGACAACCACGCATTTAACCCTTTACTCAATAGACGCGCTTTTCTACGCCTTTGCAAACAGAGTAGACCCAGATCAGACGGCTCCTATATGAGCCGTCTGATCAGGGTCTGCTCTGTTTGCTTTTAGCTATAGTGTAGATGTGATTCTACTGTTTCAGTCGTGACAAAAACTTCATATGCCCATGTGCTGTTATAGCGTATAAATCGCTCATGACGTCATTATTTATTATATAAATATTCATGGAGGACAGGATTAAAAGGGCATCGGGTACAGATCTATATTGTCAACACAACATGAAAACTAATGCAAACAAACTTACTCATTACCAGAAAGACGAGCTAATATATATTGCAAATTGGGTAAAACCAATCCATGGCATAGACAGACATACTGTTCACTTCATCACCCATATACTTTGCATTTTTATCCTCTCTAAAGCTGTCGATTCAACAAGTTGTTCCGTTACCTTTGCAATCTGTTTCAGTTTTAAAAAAGATTAAAAAAGCAAAAATAGTGACAAATTAATCGGAGCTGATACGGATCCAGAGTGTTTAAAATATTATCACGTATTCACTAGGCTAAACCGAGGACGAACGTATCGCAAATATCAGATATCGCCACATCTCTCAAATGGGCTTCTGTAATACTTTCGTTGTACACCCAGTGCAGTAAACCCCCTCTAAACCGGAGGTATAAATATCGGTCTTAGAAAGAGGTGGCAGCTTAAATAAGGGTGGAAATCATGCGTTAAGCAGCCGCCTGAGAGGGGTTTTGTTGTGCTTTATTAAGTCCTGTTTACTTCACTTTGTTGAACTTTGTTGAACTCCTCAGGAGGTTGAATTTAGAATTAATTGGCACCACAGGGAATATCAATTAGATGCAATTATCTGTTCAAATTTAACATTTGTGAGTATAATCGTTGTTTGTATTATATTAGTTGTTACACTAAACAAACATTTAATCACCAGCAGAACAAATAGATGCATGTGAATAGTTCAAACACACCATTAAGTCCTAGATCTATAACTAGTGTAATATGAAACAATGTGCGCCAGGTCATTAAAATTGACAAAATACAGCCATACAGGGAGTGTATCACATAAATTGGCACGGCACCAACATATCGCCAAACATAAAACAGCATATTTACAAGACAATGCATGCCAAAACGAACAAAACAATAAAACATTTACCATATAAAAAAAATAGAAAATCGACCATATGGTGACAGCAGGAGTATCGCCTTTGCACATTCAGTGGACAGAAATGGCTACTGGGGGCTTAACCCTTCGCTTGTTGAATTTTAAAATACATTTCTCCTTCTTTACCCATGCCCTGTTGTATAATTACATATATCTTCACTGTGTACAAGTATTTCGCTGTGCAATCACTGCTGTGGAGTGCACTGGTTGCACAATCAACTTGTAAATAGTGCAGACCCTGATGAGACAGCTCCTACAGGAGCTGTCTCACCAGGGTCTTCACTATTTACAGGTAGGTATATTGACGTGGATAGCAAGCGAAGGGTTAAACCATGTGTGTGGATCCCAATCCTCACGCTTATCCAACCTTGTGATGGTGGCTTGGCCTAGTGGTTGAGCGTTGAGCTGATAACCCAGGGGTTCGGGGTTCGAATCCCGACTGGACCAGCCCGAAATTGCAGGGATGTTAGTGTCTCCCACCCACACGAGGTTTCTTCCTTTCCATCCTGGTGTTAAAATAGGTAAATGTGGGTGTCGCGCCATATGTTAGAAGTGTCCAATATTTGAGGTGAATGACTCAATGACCAGTGGAGTAAATGTACAGTCGGCTGAGCGGTCATTCGGACTGAAAGTAGATTATAACGAGGTGATTTACCTTTTTATTTACTTCACTCATGTAAAAATGTAAAGTAAAGTCATGAATACATGCTATTCAAATATACTGTAAAACTGTATAACAAGTGACGTCATAAATTAAAATGAAGTAGTAAACATCAACCGACATTTTGAAAAAAGAGAAGAAAATAAACTGTTTACACGACAACATAAAAGGTCTAGATTCTTAATTGCTTAAAATAGTTTGTTGTAATAGTTCATAATCAGAAACTAACAAGGAACCTAAAAATTTAATAACAACATCTTATATCCATTTGAGAATATACATTAACTTGTATACAATAAAAAGTTGAATACGGACGTTCAACTTAAATACTGTCTCTTTTAAAGACTGTCTTGTAAGAAACTGCTTTTACATGCAATTTACCATTGTATTTGCCATCGCGGTTGTAGATTGTTGTTGTAGATTAGCCGGAGAGGAGATACCTTTATTAACACTATCTTTCAGGATGCGGCGGAGGTTGTACGCCCCTAAACCAGTTTAAACACCCGGTGACACTTGTCTCAAGTACCAAGCCGGTACTTCCTTCTCGCCCTTATTTTTGTTGGAGTGTCTTTTTGGTAGGCATGTACATTAGTCATTGTGTTGTTCGGGCGACTGTGTGTCTTGTGGTTGGTGTTTCCTACATGGCTGATATATTTACTGTTTGTAAGACTCACACGACTATTTTCTTCTTGCGTAGTCAAAAGGACATCCGAGTACCTGATATACGCATTACATATACAGTAAAACCTCTCTATAACGACCACTAAATTACATCAAATAGTTTGTGTTAAAGGCAGGTGGATGCTTAAAGCAAGGTGAAAGTAAAACAGAACGCTCCTATACGCGTTCTGTTTCACAGATAATTATGATGCAGATAAAACGCCGAATAGCTTTGTTGTCTGTTTGAAACTCGGTCAATGATTTTTCTACGAACTTGTTCGTATCGAAAGTAGTCAAATTGCGGTAGATCCAACATTTAGTATTTAGTTATTTTACGCAGCCGGGTACGTGTTTAGGATGGTGTCTGGTTATGGCGTGTATGTGAATTGTACTTTGAATTAAACGTACACAGAGGGAGGATCCGTATTGTGGTGGTGACTTGGCCTAGTGGTTGAGCGTAGAGCTGATATTCCAGGGGTCCGGGGATCGAATTCCGGTTAGACCAGCTCGGAATTTCAGAGACGCTTTTCAGTGTCTCCAACTCGCACGAGGTTACCTCCTCTCCACCCAGGCAGGGGTTAAATGGGTATCTGTGAGGGTCTCTAGTCCACAGGGGTTTGGACCGCTTCATTGGGGTCTATATGTACTATATAATAACAAGGGTTCCAACTAGCAGAACGGAAATCCGTGTACCACGAGTACAAATATGACTGTAACTCTTGCAATTTAAATGACAATTTCGTAATTCTTTCGGCTATTGAAAGCCAATATATTTTTCTATCAAATAAATATAATCTTATAACGGTAACTTATGAACAAGTATCAATCCAACAATGATTTTCTCAAAATTTCACGTGTTTTTAGGGTCATTGACGAACGTTCGTTCACCCCGGTTTCACTATATCACGGCAATAACCTGGCAATTTGCAGTCCAAAACATGGCGTGAGTCAATAAAACGAATCAATTCTAACACCCACCTCCAATTATTTAGTTCCCAGCATCAAAAGAATGATGTAAAACTAGCGAGTTTTGTCAGTTTGCTTCAAATCGTCGAGGAAGGAGCCATTGTACGTGACGTCACGGATTTTCCAATTTTTCCTTCGCTCATCCAATGAAATGGCTCCATTCAAATTTGTTGCAAAATGGCAGCATCCGAAATAGAAACATAACGACAGACGGAAAGGCCCCTGTTGCTAGTTGCTTATTTATTAAGAGGACAAAACAAATGGAGATTGGTGATATAATTGGGTTGTTTTATTGAACCACGCCATCGTTTGAACTGAAAATCGCCAGGTTATGGCTGTGATATAGTGAAACCGGGGTGAACGAACGTTTGTCAATGACCCAGAAAACACATGAAATTTTGAGAATATCGTTGTTGGATTGATCATTGCGCGTACGTTACCATGAGAAGATTATATTTATTTGATAGTAAAATATATTGGCTTTCAATAGCCGAAAGAATTATAAAATTATCACTGAAATTGCAAGAGTTACATTCATATTTGTACTTGTGGTACACGGATGTCCGTTCTGCTAGTTGGAACCCTTGTTATTATATAGTACATATAGACCCCAATGAAGCGGTCCAGACCCCTGTGCTCTAGTCGGTACTGAGGCTGCGTAATTGCGTGATATGTTAGCAGTGCTCAATATTGTAGGCTAATGGCTCATTTACCAGGGGAGTAAATGTAATGGCGCCTGAGCGGCCATTCGGATTGAAATTAGACTAGGCAGTTTGACTTTTTTTATTCATTTGAAATGCGTTTGTTTTAGCTCACCTGGCACAAAGTGTTCACAAAGTGCCAGGTGAGGTATTGTGAGGGGGCTGGCCCCGGCGTCCGTCGTCGTGCGTCGTGCGTATGTGCGTATGTGCGTCGTGCGTCGTCGTCAACAATTTACTTAAACATCTTCTCTGAAACCACAAAGCCTAGAGCTTTGATATTTGGTATGTAGCATCATATAATGGTCCTCTACAAAGATTGTTCAAATTATGTCCCCCGGACCAAAAATGGCCCCGCCCTGGGGCTTATCAGTTTTTCATAGGAAAATATTTAAAAAATCTTCTTCTCTGAAACCGTAAAGCCTAGACCTTTGGTATTTGGTATGTAGCATCATCTAATGGTCCTCTACAAAGATTGTTCAAATTATGACCCCCTTACCAAAAATGGCCAGCCCCGGGGCTTATCAGTTTTTGATTGGAAAATCTTTAAAAATCTTCTTCTCTGAAACCGTACGGCCTAGACCATTGATATTTGGTATGTAGCATTATCGAATTATCCTCTACAAAGATTGTTCAAATTATGACCCCTGGACGAAATATGGCCCTGCCCCGGGGCTTATCAGTTTTTCATTGGAAAATCTTTAAAATTCTTCTTCTCTGAAACCGTAAGGCCTAGACCATTGATATTTGGTATGTAGCATTATCTAATAGTCCTCTACAAAGAGTGTTCAGATTATGACCCGGACCAAAAATGGCCCCGCCCCAGGGCTTATCAGTTTTTCATTGGAAAATCTTTAAAATTCTTCTTCTCTGAAACCGTAAGGCCTAGACCATTGATATTTGGTATGTAGCATTATCTATTGGTCCTCTACAAAGATTGTTCAAACTATGACCCCCGGACCAAAAATGGCCCGCCCCGGGGCTTATTAGTTTTTCATAGGAAAATCTTTGAAAATCTTCTCCTCCTAAAATGTAAGGCATAGACCTTTGAAATTTGGTATGTATTATCATCTAATGGTTTTCTACCAAGATTGTTCAAATTATAACCCCTGGACCGAAATGGCCCGGCCCTGGCTTATCAGTTTTTCATAGGAAAATCTTTAATATCTCCTTCTGTGAAATTGTAAGGCCCGGAACTTTAAAACTTATATGAAGCATCATCTAATGTTCCTTTATTTAGATTGTTCAAATTTTAAACTCCAGACCTAAAATGATGGCCCTTGGTTTGATATTGGCCCCAATCTGAAGCTGACTTATTTTTACATAAACATGCAGTATATGCATATGTCTATAGTAACCAGGTGAGCGATTTAGGGCCATCATGGCCCTCTTGTTATAGTTTTCATTTTGGGTGAAATATGTCTTGGGAATTACAGAAAGTGTATCAAAATAGGACAAATCATGGCAAGCCAATAAACTTTACTGGACTTTTGGTCAATTGTCGTTGATCGAGTTTCTATGGTTTCCGTTGATAGCATTAGATGTTTAACGGATTCAAAGTTACCAAGTGTGAGTTTTTAAGTGAAACATGACAGCGGTGATAGACTATAACATTTATGATGCTGATTTGATTACAAATCACAGAGTAAGTTACGGCTTTGACAGTTCGGGTTCCCTGGGTAATTGCGTACTAACTGCTCTAGTAAGTTTGTAATGGTTATGCTGCGTTAGCAAAGCACGCCCACGGAGAACAATTGTCGAGCTATAGATTACTCGTTTCCAGCATAACCATAAGGGGACTTCGTGGTAGATTGATTTAAGTCTTCGACTGTTAAACACTTAGCCCCTTTACCGCTGTACTTCGAATCCCGGCCTATGCATTTAGAAATTTTATGTAAAGGAGCCTTCCGCTTCTGACTTTACTCTTTGCATGTACGCTGAC
The DNA here is from genome assembly GCA_963576725.1 of Azorinus chamasolen. NCBI lineage: Eukaryota > Metazoa > Mollusca > Bivalvia > Cardiida > Solecurtidae > Azorinus > Azorinus chamasolen. The sequence goes on from OY755243.1 coordinate 78,233,127, forward strand.
AAGAAAGGTTTGGGCGCCCATAAACCGGTTTAACCCCCCAGTGACGTTTGTCACTGACCGTTCCAAGGCGGTACTTCCATCTTCCTCCTGTTGTATGTTTGTTTTGTCTTTGTGCGTCTCTTGTTGTTTTTTCTAGTTATGTACATTTGCTGTTTCCTTGTGTTGCTGTTCGGGCGAGTGTTTGTTCTGTATGTGGTGTTTCCTGCATGACTCATTTTTGTACTTTTAGTACTTTATGAAGGCGACCTCTTCAATCCAGAAACGGAAGGAGGACGTCGGATATCTATACTATTTCGTTTTTGTCGTACCCTTTATTACTTTTCTACAGTTACTCTGTTTGCAGCCCAATCATTTAGTACACTAGCGACAGGTGGATACAGTTTGTTAACTTAAATGTTTTCGTTATACATGCACTTTACCACTGTATTTGCCATCGCGGTTGTTGTAGATTAGTCGGAGAGAGGATACGTTTATTTACACTGTTTGTTTTTTAGGGTGGGGATGGACTAAGTGTGAGGTTGGGCGCCCATAAACCGGTGTAACCCCCCCAGTGACTTTTGTCACTGACCGTTCCAAGGCGGTACTTCCATCTTCCCCTATTGTATGTTTGTTTTGTATTTTTGCGTCTCTTGATGTTTTTTATAGTTATGTACATTTGCTGTTTCCTTGTGTTGCTGTTCGGCGATTGTTTGTTCTGTATGTAGTGTGTCCTGCATGACTCAGTTTTGTACTTTTTGTGGTAAATCGGTGTTTATATCCAAATGTTCTGTGTGCGAAACAATGTAATTTGTTCCATGCAAAGGAAAACTCCTGTGGTCTTCCTCCACCTGGGTCCATGCTTATAAAACTTTTAGTTGAGTCTGAGTTCGTTCTCAAGTTTTTTGATTGGTTCTGACCAACCAAAAGCTTGATAACTCAAATCTGACCAATCAAAAGCTTGAGAACGAAATCAGACTCAAGCCAAAAGTTTTATAGGCATGGACCCAGATATTAATTAGACGTCACGATATGACACATTAATGCCACAGTCACATCAATAGCAAGACCGTATAAAAAGGGGATGACTATATTACATTCGATGTAGCCAAAGTATTTCAAAACTGAGCTATAAACAAACCCTAAACAAACTCAATTTTTCAATGCTGTTGAGACAAGGCTTATCCCTTTTATTAAGGAATAATGAAAATATACAGTTATAACTATAGAACTTTAACATTTTAAACATCGAAACTCTCTCTAATTTGGAATCAGCTCTGTTAGTATGCTCTTTCAAGCTTTGATACGTGGTCTGAGGAATGGGGTGTATATTTGTACTTTTCTCTTTTGAAACCTGCTTATTAGTTTGTCATTGTTACATCGACAAGAAATTGACTTAAATCTGTGAGGTTATCCTATTTATGTCTAATATGTATTTTTAATATTTAAGATCAAAGGCTTTGCCAAAACATGTCCTGTAAAATATCGTGTTTTGAAGAGTCTTCTAAATAACCATGCTCTAAACAATGTTTCTAATCTGCAAGTAAATTCCTTGACAATTTCGTCAGGTTTCTGACTAGCATTAAAAACTTCTTGCATTATATTCACCTCATATCGCAAGTCACTGTATTAAAGATTTTAACTCCCGCTTTGCCAGGAGGTTATCTCCAGAGAATGAAGAAATATGTTGGTTAAATATGAAACTGTACCTCATACAATAACCTAGCGTTGATTTTTCTAGCATCGGTCTGTTCATCCCTTCACTTTTCCTAGTTATTCTATAATCGCATGACAAAATGTCGATCCATTCATCTTCAGATAACCTGTCTGTTTCAGTTTGACTTTCTGCCACAGGCAGTTTACCTGTGTTGGGAGTTACAAAATTGTCTTCCATAATTGCCGTGATTGCAGAATTTTAAATATTTACAATATGAATTGTATTGAACGCCATTCTGCCATGATATTTGCTAAATGCTTAATGAAAAATGCGAAATGCTTTTTTTCCATTTGTGTAAATTGCTAGGGAAAGAACCGGAATGTTCCAAATGATGGATGTAACTGACAAATGCGAAATGCGACATGCTTATTGCTAAATGCATGTTTCCACTACTAGCACTGAACAGTGCCATTTTTAATCTAATATTGCAATAAGTAATAAGCTTTAATGTAAATAAACATGCATTTAGCAAATGCACGGTTACTTTCAAATTAGTGCTGTTCAATATTAGTAGTGCAAACATGCATTTAGCAATAAGCATTTGGCATTTGGCATTTACATCCATCATTTGGAACATTCCCTAGCAATTTATACAATTGGCAAAAAGCATTTCACATTTTGTATTAAGCAGTTAGCATGGCAGAATAGCGTTCCATAGAATTATAACATTTTTAACGCTGGTAGAGACGTACAGTGGTACCGGTTAGCTTAGCTTCAAAGAGATTAGGGACCATTCCTACCATCACTATCCACCAAGCAAAGTGTATATTCCATCGCAAAACCACTAGTAGTGTCGGTTTACAGCTTATATTTTGACGAAATCGGTGTCGGATAAATAACATCAGTATACAGGTTAATGATGACGGTGTACCTCCTACCTCTATTAGAAAAGTGGAACCTTAGAACTGCCAACGTAAACCTAGGTGAAATAATTAAATTGCGGTTATTCATCTGCTGGATATATCCGTGTGCAAGTATGTGTGATAAAAGTACAAAATTGAGTCATGCAGGAAACACCACATACAGAACAAACAGCCGCCCGAACAGCAACACAACGAAACAGCAAATGTATATAACTATAAAAACATCAAGAGACGCACAAAGACAAAACAAACATACAATAGGGGGAAGATGGAAGTACCGCCTTGGAACGGTCAGTGACAAAAGTCACTGGGGGTTAAACCGGTTTATGGGCGCCCAACCTCACACTTATTCCATCCCCACCCATGTAAAAACCAAACATGCAGTATGTTGTAGTACTATAGGATCATAACCCTTTTCAATAATTTGTTTTAAACATATTTGATGAACAAAGAGAGAAAATGGGTATGTCCAATAATTTTACGAAGTTTGTAAATCACATCACCATAAAATTAAGGATGTGAAATACCGTGTCGCAGAAGCGCCTTGAGATTAAATTGGTACTTGCCAATAAGTGAGAGATTTCGAAAGTAAAATTTGGAGAAAGTCTTTTCTCAGTTTATGGTATCTATATCCTTGCTTAAGCAGCTTTTCAGTTAAAATGAGATTTCGACTGTTAAAGTAGTAAAATAGATGAACAAGCTCTAGCAAAACGAATAAGTTGAGATATATAAACCCTGTAAGATGGGGAAAAGTGTTTTATGGGAAAGATGAACTCTTGTTTTTATGTAACCTTTGTATATATTCCACTTAACATTCGCCAAGTAATTGAAACATTGACTAGACAGAAGATGATTCAGTCTCACTATTAATTTTGTTAAACAGTCCCTTTAAGTTGTGAGGTCGCACATATGTAGAAAAAACAAAGAAAACTTGCTATAGACTAAATAATAATTATGCTGTCTGAAGGTAGTTCCATCCATACCATTAACTGAAACCAAAAGTTGTAATTTTCTGTGCTGGATTGATGTCGAATGTAAATGCCCTTGCTGTCAGCAACCAATACAGATGTATACCAAAAATGACACACTTGGAATTATTTTGTTGTACTTTGTTATTGTAATTTAAAGTAGCAAAATAAATGGTTTACCTGTAAGAAAAAAATATGCAGTCACAGACTGTATATAACTAATTCATAGTTAAGTTCAAAAACTCTTATCTTGCATCTACATTCGATGCTACGAATTAAATTTATCTGTGAACGGGAATAGACGTAAGTTTTAATTATGAAACGCAAATGTGTTGAAAGAAATTAAATCGCTGTAGAGAAATTTCTTCTGGATTGTCCTTGGATTTTAACGGAAAATTCCACGATATACTAATAATACATTCTGAAAGTGGGTGATCATTCGAAAACAAAAGTAGCTATGCCAAAAATGAAAATTGCAGACTGTTTTATTGAGTTGTAATTAAAAGTGCAACACTACTCACGCCCCCTAGCACCGGTAGTATTCAATTTTCAAAACTAATAACACCGACACTAATGACCCCGTATGACTAGAAAATATACCAACACTGAAAATGAAGTACGGGGCGACATTTTACAGCCTTTTCTCGCACCAAGAAAGAGAATAGATAGAGAGAAAATATGTCATCTAATGAGATTAATGAATGATTGCTGATAAAATAATTATATAAATACAAAAATGTTCAGCTTGACAATAACTAAAACAAAATACAAAACACAAATATAGTAATTGTCAGCATAACCATTAAACCATTTACTCCATGAATATTTATGTAAGACATAATGCCATCGTGAATATTGATTAGTTTATTTTTTGTAATGGAACGTGATTACAGGAAAGTTTGACAATGGTAGAAACTGTAGAATCATATCTACATGTATATTATTTCATGAGTAAACAGAGCAGACCCAAAGACGTAGAAAGGCGTTAACCCTTCGCTTGCTATTCACGTCAATATACCTACCTGTAAATAGTGAAGACCCAGATGAGACAGCTCCTGCAGGAGCTGTCTCATCAGTGTCTGCACTATTTACAAGTTGATTGTGCAACCAGTGCACTCCACAGCAGTGATTGCACAGCAATATACTTGTACACGGTGAAGATATATGTAGTTATACAACAGGGCATGGGTAAAGAAGGAGAGATGTATTTTTAAATTCAGCAAGCGAAGGGTTAAAACACAAAGGTATTACTGTCTTGATTACACTTTCGCTACCGCACTGTACAGTCTGGGATTTTACGCCGTGTTTTGTCTGCCTTCACTATACACACGAAAGTCTAATGCAGACACACACACAACATGCAGACGAACACAACACAAACATCGGGTTAGCCACGTTTACACTTTCAATCAGCAATGTGGAGCTAAACTGTTTGATGAATAGCTGGGTATTATTTCGGTTGGTAAATTGATGCCTGGGCATAGTTTTACTGAGGTAAAACTCTCGTACGAAGTGCCAATGTGCCGTAGACATAATGAGATGAATGGCATTCCAGGCTACCTAACCGATTCGCAGACGTTGGTCGCCACATGTAGAAGGTGGAATCATAAGGAAACGCCGCTTCAAGTTCATTTTAGTTAAACTTATTCCAGTCGATTCCAATGGCTATAATGATATATTTATGACTTAAGGAAATGATATGCAGAAGACAAAGCCTACGCGAGATCAACGAACAAATTCATCAATATAAAACTTAAGGGAGGAGGCAAAGAAACTACCAAAACAGCTTCTCTCAAATAGTTGTGAACCAACACTTGGCAGCTTGACAGAGTTTACTGAAAGAGAAGAGTTCACTCACCCCTAACATGTCACAGGTACATGTATCGATATATTCATTACAATGGACTGCTACAATTGAATTGTATATAGACGGTAAATCAATTCTGTAAATCAAATATTCAGAACTTATATTACATTGTATGGTATATCAGGGTTGTGTATAATATACATAGTGCCCTATTAAAATGTTGCTGTTCCTCATTAGAATCGTCACCCATAAACAATTCTAATGAGTACCAGCAAGATAGCGTTTGGCGGAATATAAAAATGTTTGGCTTCAACTTCCTCATAAATACGCGTGTTTTATACGACTCTGTATATGCATTAACTTGTGCCAGAGCAGATCCCATTTGCAGTTCTCGTTTTTGATTGAATGCGAGTTCGAATAGTGCGAGTGTAATGGAGAAGGGCAAACCCATCAATATAGGAACAATAAATACTTTCAAATCATCTTGTGGAAAGTAGTCGACAGTTTTCCAATCACTTCGTTGGTGACATTAGTCGTTCACCTGAATAAATAATGTCGCATTGTACATGACAAACGATTCGTTGGTGGCAATGGTCGTAAAACTGAACCAGTTGTCAGTGAAAAAACAAATCGATTGGTCTGAGAGAATAAATGCACTCACATATCGAGAGCAGTTTGCAACTGGAATGCATATAGCACTTAGTTACTATAAAGCGTCGATTTTCAAGTGCCTATAAGTGAGGAAGTGTAGATTTTGAATATTTCGCTTAGTACGAACAAATCTATATCAGATGGACATCGAAAATAGTGTAAAACCAAATAATGGATCATTCAAGGCTTATAGTTTCATTTTTGTGTCTTGTTTATTGTTGTGCATACCTTAAAGCACAGTCATATGATAACATGACTGGTTTAGTGTCGCACGTACTCAGTGGTTACAATCCTGATGTTCTGCCACTGAACAACCAGTCTGACGTCATCGCGGTAAATGTCGCCATGTATCTTTACAACATTTTGGAAGTGGATACGGTAAAGGAGACACTGACTGTCATTTTGTCGATTAGCGTGTCATGGAATGATGAAAGAATTCGATGGAACCCTTCTGAGTTTGATAACATTACATCACTATTGTTAAACTCAAAACAGGCATGGAAACCACAGTTGATCCTTATGCAGTCTGTGGAGATCACTGCTCTAGGGGAATCATGGATGTCACTTACGTATCAGTCGAACGGCATGGCACACTGGAATACTGCAAAACTTGCTCGAGTGACATGCTTAATGAAAATGAAGTACTGGCCATTCGACACACAGGCTTGTGAATTTTCGTTCTTTCCATACATTAGCAGGAGTAACATTGAAATAAATGTTCCGCCCAACGAGAATATGACAGTTTCTTACACACCCAATGGCGAATGGGTGTTAGAAAAAGCAGAGTCTATGTCACACAAACGCTTTGGTGTGACAGAAGCATTATTGAAGGTAAAATTGAAACGAAGATATATGTTCTACGTATTAAATTTGATACTACCTTATTTGACGTTAGGTATATTAGAGATGTGCGTGTTCCTTCTTCCATGTGACTCTGGCGAGAGGGTCAGTTATTCCGTTACCATTCTTCTTGCACAAATTGTGTTTCTAACAGTAATATCTGACAACATACCTAAACTATCCGACCCCGTACCTCTTATCTGTGTCGCTATTTTAAGTGCAATAATCACATGCAGCTTATCGACAGTGGGTGTTATACTAAATTCAACAATTTACCACAGATCGGAGGATGTAGTTGTTGGCCCGTGGTACAGACAGTTAGTAATTCAACTCAAGAGGAAACATATTCTTGTTGGAGTCTCTGAAAATAACGGACTTGCCAGTGATAGGAATAAAGTAACCCCAGTAGATAATATTCATACTAAAACGACAAATGTGGAGCCTCTTTCCAGTCAATTTGAGGATGGAAACCTCCAGGAAAACATTCCTTATGGAAATAATAATGAAAAGGATGACATGAAATGCGGAAACACGACGTGGAAGGATGTCAGTCGAGCCATAGATTTGATTTTGTTCATCTGTGTTTCTATTGGCACATTGCTTCCTACAGGTGTGATTGTACTTCTGATGACACTTCAAGACAATTGATACTACAACCAGCTGAGCAGCTGATTCCAAACATGAAAGTGAGATGAAATATAATTCAGCAGATAATAGCGACCAAAACAGGACTGAACTGAACTATCCCATATTGTTTTGATTGGGCATTAATATGATAATGTGCTCCGATCAAGCTTTTCTGAAACTATTGACCGAATGTCAAACAGTTTGGGTCCTTATGATATGTTGAGTTACTCGGGGTCTCCTCTGGATCTCCTCTGGATCCAAGTTTGTAAATGCGAGTCAAGTCGTGGGTAGCGGCATAAGAGTTAACCCATTTGCTCCCAGTAGATTCTTCCATGCTTATATATTGGATTAGTCTATTTTTTATCTAAGGGATGTCTTGTCTAATTTTTCATTTTTGTTTTGTTTTATAATGATTTTATTTATAAGCAAACAGTGTAGACTCTGATCAGACGCCGCATTATGCGGCGTCTGATCAGAGTCTACACTGTTTGCCTACGTCCCATATATGGAATCGTGAGAGCAAACGGAATAATATTGTTGACGATATAAGGTCAAGAGAAAGATCAAACACAATGGCATGACCTCCTAGTACTGGTTTGGTGTTATACAACTTCTGAATCTGAGTTTGAGTCTGAGATCATTCTCAAGTGACTGGCTGGACAGTTTATGAACATGCTCGCTGGAGCCTGTTTGACAACAGCACAGGTATGTTGTTAAATTCGACGTAGGTATAGAAGTCATAGTTAGCACTTTATCAGTGTGCGGGTGTCACTGAACTACTGTCCATTTCAATTTACTTTGTGACAGAATTTGAATCGAGATTTTTTTAATTTAGATTTAGACTGACCTGAAATCTATTTCATTTGATCGCATCAGGAATCAGTTTTTCAGGAACTCCCATGCTAAATATCCCTGTATGTCATGCAGTAACAAGGAAGAAAATACCGAAAATGCATTTTCTACATGCTAATTCGATCAGCTGTTTCTTTGCAAATGGCCGCCGTATGTATGGATAGTGGAACGTATCATTTTTCAACAGGGGTGAATTGCATACTGATGTGAAATAAATGGCGTAATTTGGTGTATGGCGTCAACTTTTAAGAGCTATAATTACCCTCAGTTAAAATCGAACATTCCACTCGACGCCAATCGTCCGCCATTTGCAATTTGAAATGAACGTGTTTATGGGAAAACATTGTTTTATGCATGAAATCTTTATTTAAAGATGGATTAAAGGGAAACCCGGACACAAAGTTCCTGAAAAACGATGCCACAAGTGGTTAAATTTTGATCTCAATCCGGTAAGAAATGAAAACAAATCTCGATTCAAATTCAGTGACAAAGTAAATTGAAATGGACAGTAAGCGAATGACTAATGCCAATTACTTATTAGTAGGTCGGCACAGAAGAGTGCAGTTTCTCAAGTGTGTTTTCAAGTGTGTTATTTCACTTTGAACTCGAAGACAACATCCCATGTGCGATAGCGGAACTTAATATGTCAACAAAAACACTGAAAATTACTGAATGGCGCTATTTAGCGCTTGTCGACACATGCGATATTTTAAACATGCTATATTATAGCCATTAAATAGCACCCTTTTTATATCGCCTGTTACTTCTCGCGAGAAATGACTAGCGATATTTAAATGGCTTAATATCGCATGTATGTAAGTCTGGGAGGGAGTCTACAGGCTATAATAAACCTGATTAAAATATGGCTCGTGTCGACATGCGCTAAATAGCGCCCTTTTCTGATGTCGTATGTGTCGACAAGCGCTAATAGCGAGCGTCGCGATTGGGACACCGTAGAAAATATTGTAAGGGACTGGACTCTTAGTTTACTTTCATTAAGTGCTTTATCGAGTTCTATCCCCTCAAATAAAGTACCGCAAATCCCCTCTAAACCGGACGTTTTAATTAAGTAAAGAATTAATGTCGGTCTTGGAGACACGGTAAAAGTCATACAGAAAGCTCATCTAGAAGCTTCTGCATAACTTTAACCCTGCATTAAGCAGTCTCCTGTCTAGTTCTCTTCTAGGATTCCAGTTTAGAGGGGTTTTACTATACTTCTCTCGCATAACCCTCAAAGTTACAAACCTGCGAGTATCATACATGTCACATTTCGTTCTGTGAGTAACATTTACATCAACGTACCAGCCAAAGCGTATTTAATTCACACCGAATGGACATTGTTGAATTTTAATCCCTATCCAAATCGGCCTGACTTACATTTTGCAACTTTGATCTGTCATTAACTCTTTCGCTGCCAAATTTTGTCGTCTGCAACAACGTCTGAAACATTTTGTCGCCTGCTACAATTTTCATTTTTTATTTTTCTTCCTTTTTTGCTTAAAAATATTGTCACAGTAACAAACAGTTTGGATCCTGATGAGACGCCGAGTTACTCGGCGTCTCATTTGGATCCAAACTGTTTGCATAGGTAATCACAGGTGCGGGACTGGCAGCGAAAGCTTTAATTGTGTTGGTAACGGTAGCTGATACATGCCAAACTTTACCTTTAACCCGCTTGTGAAAAGTATCAGTTGGCTCAAATTTGGATCTTGGACATTTGTGACTACTTCCGATTCGGTGAACGTTTTGAGGAACTATTGATTAAGGTGTCCAAAATTTTGGCGTCTCATCTGGATCCAAGCTATTTGCAAATGAATCTTAGATCGCGGATATCTTGAGAGGGGTAACAAGAAGCTAATTACATTTGCAGCATATGTTTCTCTTCAAACCCCTTCATTTAAGAGGAGAAAAAATGAACAGCACCTGAAACGATTAATTTTTATTTATTCCGTAGTCCAAGTACATTTTGGCAGCCCCAAAAGATCGACTATATTATAGTTTTGAAAACAATGTAGGCACAGACTGCTGCATTGATAATTTACTTAATAATCAAGTTTACGTTTTCTGGCAAACAGAGCGAATCCAGATTAGAAGTTCCTGTTTCATGAATTTTCTGACCAGGTTCTGTTCTTTTTTTATTATTAAATAATGTTATAGATCGTCATGGCACATTATCTTTTTCCATGGACAATGATTAATTTTTACTTAATAATTATTCATGAAGTTATACAGCCAAACATGAATATTAATCAATAAAGTGTTCAAAGTTAAAACCACATGAAATGCAGAGCTACAGATACCAGTGCGTACCATCATCACCATGCGTACAATCATCACATCTCCAACAAATACTATACTGTGACCACTCTTTAGAATCGTCTCTTCGAAACGATTCTAGAGAGTGACCACAATATATGATTTGGTGGAGAAATAAAGGAGTTATTCTTTAAAATGTTTAGATTTATGTATTTTATCTGACCGGTGGAAATGTATTACTTATTCCGCATTCTCTGGTTACACTTATACGCAACGACACGAACAAAGAAATTTAGTAACAGCATGGACAATGATAAACAAAAATATTAAAATAAAAAAAACAGTGCGAGGAGGATCCACACTGGTTGGCGTTACTTAGAATATGCGCTGTTTGTAGTATAATCTTGCAATATATGTACATGTACATTAATTGATCATATAGTATGTCTCTGACGCAGCGGTCTGGGTCTAAAATGTTTGCACAAGTCGTACATTATCATTGCAATAAATAATGAAACCCGTCTAAAGCGGCTACTTAATGAATGCATATAGATTCTTTAACCCTTTTCTTTAACCCTTTTTTATGTAAGCGCATTTTCACGCATCTGCAAACAGAGTAGACCCAGATCAGACGGCTCTATGCATATATGTTTGTTAGCCTACTGAATAAATCCTGTCTGCTCAAATAGTATTTGTTTGTTAGCATACTTAATACATCATGTATGCTTAAACTCCGTTCTGGTACATCTTTTTATGTTAACCCATTACTCCATGACTATTCATGGAAAAAATAATGACATCAAGTACCGGTAATTGTTGGCCATGGGCAGAAACAGTAGAACCATATTTATATTATATCGTAAGCAAACAAAGCAGACCCTGATCAGACGGCTCCTACAGAGATTACTGTGTTTGCAAATGCGTAGATAGGCATATTTATTGAGTAACGGGTTAATTTGTCAGTAAGAATGAGAAAACAAGCTAGTTATCTTGCTATTCAGGTGGATAGTATTATATCTGTTTATGGAGCTATCTAATATGGAAGGAGCAAATTGGTGACAAGAGTGATATTGTATGGTGATGCCCGGACCGTACGGTGTCCCTCAAAAGACTATATTGCAGATCGTATACAGGTGATTCGTTAAAGAGACATCGTGATTTAACACGTTGGTAACACGTGGTCAGTCGCTTATACGATGCTATTTATTATTGCCCCATCCACAGGCAGGATGCTTCCGGTTACCATGGCAGCCCTTTCACTCAGCAGGTAACAAACGGTGTCCACCACGTCTGCGACCTCTGCAAGCGTAGAAAATAAACATGTATATATGTAGAACCTGTCTTACGCGACTTTGAATTGATTGAACGCAGACATCTTAAAAAGCGGGTGGTTGCTTAATGCAGGGTAAAAGGAATTCAGAAAGCTCCTACAGGAACTTTTTGCATTACGAGTGACCTGCATTAAACTATCACCTGCCCTACATACCTATAATTAGACCTCTTTTTAATGGTCGCTTAAGACAGACAGGTTCTACTGTATATGTACAGTAGAACCTCTCTTAGGCGACCGCCATTGTCGCTGACACTTCTCTCAAGCGACCACATTTAACCAATTAACGCTTTCGCTGCCAATGTCGCATCTGTTATTACCTATGCAAACAGTTTGGATCCTGATGTTACTGTTACTACTTTATGAAACAAAATAAAGAAAAAATGAAAATTGAAAACGAAGCAGACGACAAAGTTTGCAGACGACAAAACTTGGCAGCGACAGTTGAATGCTGAATGAATTATCAACGTGAAATTGCCAATTAGTATTTAATTATATTCATTAAATGTGGACTATTTAAATTAATTAGAGGAATCTGAAGAACAACAAATAATTAATGTATTGATCAGATTACTCTTGACATATGTGTACGAAACCTGCAAAGTTTACACTCGTTCCGCGCGTTCAAAACTTTAATTTAACATGTTCGGTCCCACCTACCACCTCTAGTATATACCCTCCCCCTCTCTCTCTCTTTCTTTCTCTCTCCCTGTCTGTCTGCCCCCTCTATCTCTCTTCCTCTCCCCTCTCTCTGTCTCTGTCTCTCTCTGCGACAATCTCTCTCATCTCAATTTGAACTCATTGATTTTCTGCTCATGATATTCGAAACAAGTAGAACGTACCTAATTTCATAATTGGCAGCATAATTGGTTTTTGCAGACATTTGTTTTGTTAATTACAATACAAACAGTGAACTCTTAAAATGCTATACGCGACATGCATCGCCTTTGCAAACAGCATAGGTCCAGATAAGACACCGAACAACTCGGTAAGATTTCGTCAAGATCCGAGCTTTTTGACGGCCGGTCAACAGATTATTTTATGGACCCAAATCAGAGGATTCTCCCATCAGAGTCTACGCTTTTTGATAATCAAAATCAAAATCAAACAAATTTAAGCGTTATATACTGATTGCACTCTTTTGTTAAACACTGATGGGCAAACAGAGTAGACCAAGATCAGACGGCTCCTATAGTAACCGTCTAATCAGGGTCTGCTCTGTTTGCTTATGAAATAATATTGATCTGACTCTACAGTTTCTGCAATGACCAAATTTTACTGTGTCCATATGCCATTATAAAAAATAAATCTTATCAATATTCATTAAGTCCTTATTAATTAAATGAATATTCATGGAGTAATGGGTTTAATACACAGCACTCAAGCGGTTAACATTGGAACATTGACGTCATAAATAATTATTTGAGAGAACAGTTAGGGGAATCGGAACACTGACCGCAGAAATTTCACTCTACTTTGTTATTGTAGTAGTAGAGAACATTTTAACACAATGCGGAATATAGTCAATACACATTCATCAAATGTCATATCAGACTCAAGTTTCAGTTTTTACTGAATTGAAAACCTTATAAATACATGCTGATTTTATATTATATTCTCATGTCCACCTGAGAGCAAAGAACATTTAAGTAAATCTGTGTAAAACGGTCAATAATAGAGAAATCTATTTCTGTGTTTTAATTCTTTCCTGCATATAAACGCTGTTTTACACCTTTGCAAACAGAAAAGACCCAGATCGGATGGCTACTGCAAGAGCTGTCTGATCAAGGTCTGCTCTGTTTGCTTATGAAATTATTATAGATCTGACTACAGCTTCTACTGATATAAAAGAAGTGTGATATAATTTTCAGATAATAAATATGGATGGTGTCATTATTTCTTACATTAATATTTAATAAAGAAATGGTTAAGGCAGGTGGTCGTTTAACCCTTATACGTATTTATCCTTCAGGGTCAAATGTCAAATTGGCCGAGGGGGTATAGTGTTTCACAAACACATCTTGTATTCTATCGTTTAAAATTCTAGGCATGATTAATTTTGATTTTGGAGTTGGCTCAATGCAATAAATATTGAGTTTTGCAGTAATTTTACATTTTATGCGTTCACCTGAATTTGGTGGTACCACAGTTCGCTTATTGATCAACACATTTGCTATTGTTGGGATATTTTCTTTAAAAAAGAGTTATGAGTGGAAATTTCTCTCAAGTCTAAAAAGTACCCCAGTGGTAAAGCAGATCATGTCCCAGTAACATGTCATCGTGAATTGGGGCAACGTACAGACGTTCCCAGAAAAGTTGGCTTCCTAACTTGATATATTACAAAAGTCCTCCCTTACTTGCAACAGGTTTCATTATGAATCTGAAGGTAATAGAATTTTCTTCAGCTAAATGCATCTGGACTATGATTCTTATGTGAATGTACTATTATAACGAATTAATCCAATTAATATTCATTTTTATCTTTTACATGAATATTCATGGATTTAATACAGGGCAACAGTAAAATACATTCCGAGGGCTTGGTGCAAAACTATTGTAACTCCTTAGTGAAGGAGTTACAATAGTTTTGCACCAAGCCCTCGATTCTCCATTACTTTTGCCCTTTCCAAGAGGCAAAACCCTGGATACTGGTTATGAACAAAACAAAACAAAACAAAACAAAAATGTGGAACTTAAGCATTCTACAGACAAATCTGTGATAAATTTTGCAAGCAGTTTGCGTCATGATAAGATACGGGTATCCAGCAGACCAAAAGAAATACACTGAATTCATTATGGACGTTTTATGCAAAACCTCCATGCTATGATAAACATCTACCTCATTTACATACACAAAATTAGTCTGAAAACAGATTGGGTTGTACGTCGCTTTAACAGTATTTCAGCCACATCGCGACGTCCAGCTAATTTGCAGGTGGAGGAAGACCCCCAGAGGTCCTTCTTTGCACGGAACAAATTGCATTTCGGTTTGGACACGACAGCATATTAAAATGCTAGAATCAGCCACCATGTCGAATATTCCCGTCATATAAACATCTTTTCACGCCTTTACAAACAAAGTTCTCATATCAGTATCCATGCTTATAAAACGTTTTAATTGAGTCTGAGTTCATTCTCAAGCTTTTGATTGGTCAGATTTGAGCCAAAGGCTTCAAATCTGACCAATCAAAAACTTGAGAACGAACTCAGGCTCAAATCTGACCAATCAAAAGCTTGAGAACGAACCCAGACTCAACTAAAAAGCTTTATAAGC
This sequence comes from Azorinus chamasolen, assembly GCA_963576725.1. Lineage (NCBI taxonomy): Eukaryota > Metazoa > Mollusca > Bivalvia > Cardiida > Solecurtidae > Azorinus > Azorinus chamasolen. The sequence continues at coordinate 78,248,288 of OY755243.1, forward strand.
ATGGACCCAGATGCCTCCTGAAGGAAGAGCCGTTAATCAAATCAAACCAGACTACAGTTTCGACCAATACCAAACCAGTCTGTGCAGAGTAGACCTAGATCAGACGGCTCTGTATGAAATCATAGTAGATCAGATTCTACAGTTTCTACCAATACCAAAATATCCTTTGTACATATGCCATTGTCAAAATAATGCCAATAAATATTCACGTTGACATCTTTCTTACATAACTATTCAAAAGGGAAATAGTAAAGGAGACATGGGCAATGGTTAAACATACCAGGCAATCTTCCCATTGGAATTTTCTTTATTATCTCTTTCTGTACTTCAGGATCACCCCATTTCTTGCCCATATCGGTCATCACTAAAGTAGGATTAACACTACAAACACGTATCTGGAAATAACAGTATTAACAATGACGCTTAGCGGGAACTGTTTACAGTTACAGTAAACCCTCGCTAATGCGACCACCTAAATTGGTATAATTATGGGTGCTAGGTGCAGGTGATAGCTTAATGCAAGACGAAAGTAATGCAGAAAGCTCCTAGAGGAGCTTTCTGCATTACCTTTGTACTGCATTAAGCAACCACCTGCTTATAAATACACTCATGTTTATTCATTAAGTGGTCGCATTAGCGGGGTTCTACTGTAACAGTATTAACATTATTAGTTATGCAGTGCGTAGTGTCCCTAATATGGACTATACACTGCCAGCTTCGCCTCGTCCCATATTAATATTTGCTGGCAGTGTATAGTCCATATTAGGGACACTAAGCACTGCATAACTAATTTATCTTACCGACTACCTTTAATTTCAAGTATAATTTACACGCATGTTTGCATCATAGACCTACGTGTATGGCTTTCCGTGGGGAAACAAGGGAATTAACTCTTGCAAACATGATATTACAATAAGAGCGGAGTAAATTACCTCCCTTTAATAGAATTAAAGAAAATATTTTGTATTCGCCTCAAATCTCGTTTATATAGTTTGATTTTTCTTTTTTATCATTGTAAAACTAATTAATGTTTATATTTCAACTCCAATTAAAGCATAAATTATATGTATGCATTTTTTAAAACTTTAAGGATGAATATAAAATATTATTATAATTAAGAGAAAAGCATATGGCTGTCAAATAAGGGAAGTAACTCTTGTAAAGCCATGATAAGGATTTTAGTACCCCCATTAGGAATCTATGGGGGTTTCTCGTGACCTCTATTGACTAATGGAATGACAAGAATTTTGTAGGAGGTAAGATAATGACGCATAGCGGGCACTGTTAATAGTTATATTGGTAACAAACATCTGGAAGAGATTGCAGGCAAACTGCCAGAACGTGTATGAAAATGATAACAGTATCACTGATCAAGTACTGCAGTACTGATGATGGTTCCAAATTTTAAAAATGTATTAAATTGGATTTAAATAATTTAGAGAAACGAAATGGTTAAGGTAGTGAAGAATAGTTGTGTTCTATGTTCGGATGCTACACATTTAGATCAAGGGTTACGCTTCGGTCTTCCCCTAGCTGCTATTTTAAGAAAGAACGGGAAAGAATCGACTCGCGCATGCGCGATCTTAGGGTGGAAGCATATTTTCATCATCACATCGTAGTAAGGACTAGAGTTAGTTTTTCACTGCGCCGTTCTAAAAATTGCCACAATGCAGTCAATACTAAAATGTAGTCAATACTGAACTGAAGTAGAACTGTCAACACATGTTTGGATACAATAAAAGCACCACAGATAACACGTACGGGGAACTAAGAATCTTTACAGTAAGACCGGTAACAGATATCTGGAACAGATTGCAATTAAACATGTACAATGTCAGTATGTAATTGGACATTACATAAAAATACCACATTACATTACTGTCAAAGCACATGGATTACAACTTACATCACATTATTAGTCCCCCACCGGTTACCGGTTGGGGGACTATAAGTTTGCTCGATTCCGTCCGTCTGTCCATCCGTCTGTCCGTCCGTCTGTCACGCTTCGTGTCTGGGCCATATCTCCTACAAAGTTATGCCAAATTCATTATAACTTCACACATTGAAGAAGCATGATGAGGGCTAGTGTCGTGCACAAGGGCCATAACTCTAGCATCAATATTTTTGGAGTAATTCCCCTTTTACATATTTCATGTCCGGACAATAACTATTTATCTACTGGTTCAATTGATTTGAAACTTCACATATGGAACACTCATGATGATGGGTAGTGTCATATAACAAGGGCCATAACTCTAGCATCAATATTTTTGGAGTTCTTCCCCTTTTTCATATTTTCTTGTCAGTCCGTCTGTCACGCTTCGTGTCCGGGCAACATCTCCTACAAATTTAGGCCAAATTCATTATAACTTCACACATTGAAGAAGCATGATGAGGAGTAGTGTCATGCACAAGGGCCATAACTCTAGCATCAATATTTTTTGAGTTATTCCCCTTTTTCATATTTTTGTCCGAACAATAACTCTTTATCTACTGGTTTAATTGATTTGAAACTGCACATATTGAACAAGCATGAAGAGGGGGTAGTGTCATGCACAAGGGCCATAACTCTAACATCTATATTTTTGGAGTTATTCCCCATTTCATAATTTGTTGTCCAGGTAATAACTCTTTATGTACTGGTTCAATTGATTTGAAACTTCACATATGGAACAATCATGATGATGGGTAGTGTCATATAACAATGGCCATAACTCTAGCATCAATATTTTTGGAGTTCTTCCCCTTTTTCATATTTTCTTGTCAGTCCGTCTGTCACGCTTCGTGTCCGGGCAATATCTCCTACAAATTTAGGCCAAATTCATTATAACTTCACACATTGAAGAAGCATGATGAGGAGTAGTGTCATGCACAAGGGCCATAACTCTAGCATCAATATTTTGTGAGTTATTCCCCTTTTTCATATTTTTGTCCGAACAATAACTCTTTATCTACTGGTTTAATTGATTTGAAACTTCACATATGGAACAAGCATGATGAGGGGGTAGTGTCATGCACAAGGGCCATAACTCTAGCATCGATATTTTTGGAGTTATACCCCATTTCATAATTTGTTGTCCAGGTAATAACTCTTTATGTACTTGTTCAATTGATTTGAAACTTCTCATATGGAACAAGCATGATGAGGTGTAGTGTCATGCACAAGGGCAATAACTCTAGCATCAATATTTCTTTCATATTTTTTTGTCGCGACAATACCTTTTTATTTACTGATTAAATGTATGAAAATAGGTACTAATACCATTCAGGTGGTCATGTATATACTATGGTCAACCACACCATGGGTGGGTGGGGTGGTAAGAGTGGAGTTTTGTTCCGTCCGGTGGGGGACCCATGTCTTGCATAGCAATACAACATGTCCTTATTTATGTAAGCATGCATCTGTAACATATTAAAGTGTCTCTACATGTAAGAGCTGTAAGAACACGTGTGCTTGGGGCGAGCATCCCACCAAGTTCCCCATTATCTCGTTGTCCCTTTTTCATATCCATATGATCATTTCTTGATAGTTTTGATTGAAAACATGGTGTGTAATCACGTGCTTATAGTCGAATGAATAATAATGCTCATACCAATCCTTAATACTTTTGTGTAAAATTACACTAAATTACCTCTCAAGTATTTTGTGTAAAATGCAGGTGGCTGCTTAAAGCAAGGTGAAAGTAAAACAGAACGCTCCTGTAGGAGCGTTCTGTTTTACATTCACCTTGCTTAACCCTTCGCTTGCTGAATTTTAAAATACATTTCTCCTTCTTTACCCATGCCCTGTTGTATAATTACATATATCTTCACTGTGTACAAGTATTTCGTTATGCAAACACTGCTGTGGAGTGCACTGGTTGCACAATCAACTTGTAAATAGTGCAGACCCTGATGAGACAGCTCCTGCAGGAGCTGTCTCATCTGGGTCTTCACTATTTACAGGTAGGTATATTGACGCGATTAGCAAGCGAAGGGTTAAAGCAGCCACCTGCCCTTAATTCCAACTAATTAACACAATTTAGTTTACCGTTATAGAGAGGTTTTACTGTAAAAAAATCTTTATACAGTTTTCCACAACATGTTTGAAATCAATATTTGTTTGTCAACACGAAATGTAAAATTTGAACAAATGTCCACCGTTGTATTGACATTATGTGTGGGGAGAGGATCTATATAAGCGGTTGTGCTTTCGATCCAATCCCGTTTGTACCCATGATGATCTTGCTGAGCTATAGAATTTTTTAAATAAGATATGTTTAAACTAAGAACATGTGTGTGGACTTGTTTAGCTTGTGGGGTTGTGAGAGAAAACAACTATATGGATATGTTTGTTTTGTTTATGGAACAAGAGAAATTAAAGGACTAAAGGGCAATTTCAGTTTGCTTGGCAATAACCATTTATTATACCGGTGTGACGCCTCTGACGCCAAGAACATTATACATTGTGTAATTCAGAACTAAAGATAAAAGTGCGTACCAAAATATTAAACTAATCATTTCGCCTCCAAACCCTATACTGCGACAACTCTTAGAATCGTTTCTTCGACCACTCTTTAGAATCGTCTCTTCTAATAGAATCAAGGATGTGTTTTGTTCAAGCCGGGGGCTTCTATACCCTCACTTGGTCTGTTCGGAAAGTCGTTAAAGTACGTTTCCGACTGGAAACAGACCAGTCTCATGTATTGAAGCCCTAGTCTTTAATAAAATCCATGTTTTATTTTATTAGTGTGGTCTCGGCACTTGTACGTTGGTGTGAAATGCCCATTATACTGACATTGTCGGAGCACTCGTGCAGTGATTCAAGATATTTTATATACTGATATTGTACGGTTCGAGTATCGCGCAACGGTGTAAGACCCCTAATGTACTGACATTGTGCGATCCCCGCACTCGTATTACAGTGTAAGAGCCCCTATATACTGACCCTGTGCGGTCCGAGTTCCAGTGCCATCGTTGCAGTTAGCATGTCCATTGCAGCTTTGGATGTACTATAGGCGAGGAATCCGGGTACTGTCCTTGTGCTAGCTACACTGGACATGTTCACGATGACCCCTCCAGATCCCCGAGACACCATCCCTTTGGCAACTACCTAGAAGTCCCCAAAATGGGATAAAATTGCGAAAAAAGAAAGAATACGAACAGAAAATGTTTTTATCTATTCTGTTTTACATGTTTTGGGAATTGACTGAAATGTTGTAACACCGCTGTGAGTTGGACATCCTTCTGCGGTGCATGGAAGGAAAGCAGCTCCCGGAGTTATGTACAAGAATTACCTAGAAGACAATTCAGTAAAACCTCCCTAAAGCAACCACTCAAAAATATATTTGTCGGATTTTGAAATCGGTGGTAGCTTAATGTTGGATATGACAGTAATTACAAAAAGGCCCTATCTACTCTGCTTTTATAAACCGGTGATTCCATGTTTATTCACTAAGTGGGTTGTACTTAGCATTTTACCTGTTCAATATTAATGTAAGAAATTATGACGTCATGGATGTTTATTAGCTGTATTTTATAATGTTAATTTTCAAGGAAATGTTTGCTTTGACAAAACCAGTAGAATCACATCTATATCATGTCAAAAGCAAATAGAGCAGACCCTGATCAGAAGACCCGTATTGGAGTCGTGTAGCAACCGGAATTTCAATAAAAACCAGTTTTGCAATAATTATTGCAAAACTGGTTTTTATTGCAATTCCGGTTGCTACAGAGTCGTCTGATCCGGCCGGGTCTGTTTGCAAATGCGTGAAAAAAGCGTTTATACTAGGGAAAGGGATAGTTCCTTATACCACGAAGCAACATGATTGGCATGTGCAAACCACTTGTATCTAGATTAGTAACTCAAGATCAGGATCTATGCTATTTGACTCTCGGTAACCCAGGATCAGGATCTATGCTATTTGACTCTCGGTAACCCAGGATCAGGATCTATGCTATTTGACTCTCGGTAACCCAGGATCAGGATCTATGCTATTTGACTGTCGGTCAGGGGTTTCTGTATAGCTAGAGTGAATCGACAAGTACAGTAAAAAGCCCTCTAGGCCGGAATTCTAGTAGAGAAAATATAGATATTTATAGACAGGTGTCTGCTTAATGCAGGGTGAAAGTTATGCAGTAAGCTCCTAGAGGAGCTTTCTGTGTGACTGTCACCCAGCATTAAGTTGCCAGCCATGTCTCTAAGACCGATAACTATACTATTCAGTCCAGGGTCCATGCTTATAAAACATTTAGTTGAGTCTGAGTTCGTTCTCAAGTTTTTGATTGGTCAGATTTGAGCCTTTGGCTCACATCTGACCAATCAAAAGCTTGAGAACTCAAATCTGACCAAGCAAACGCTTGAGAACGAACTCAGACTCAACTAAAAAGCTTTATAAGCAGGAACCCAGTTTATAGGGGGTTTACTGTAAATTCCCTTGCTCGAGATCAGAGTCTGAGCAGACGGGACGTTTCCAACTGGATTCGGTTTAACCTTCAGTGTGTCTATTCACTATATTGTGCCAATATGATTGTTAGTAGTGTCTAAAAAGCGAACAATTAAAAGGTACGTAATATTGCTACAGTTCAGAGCAGACAGACCTTTTGCAACACAATATGGTTTAACTATATCGCTGCCAAACATTGTTGTCAGCAAAATTTGTCGTCTCCAACAATGTTGGTGTATTCAATCTTCCCCAATTTTCTTTTAAAAATATTACCGCAGTAATTAACAGTTTTGATCCTAATGAGTTACTCGGTGTCTCATTTGGATCCAAACTGTTTGAATAGGTTATCACCATTGCGACACTGGCAGTGAAATACTTAAAGGGGCAATTAATAATAACAGTTCAGTGCATACAGACCTTTTGAAACATGATAAAATTTAAATATTTTGTTGCCAATAATAATTATTTGTCGTCAGCAACATTTGTGGTACCTGTAAATGTCTCCCTTTTCTTCAACCCTTTCACCGACAATGTCGCATAAATGCACCACGACAAATAGTGCAGTCCCAGATCGGTCGCCGCCTTTTCAAGGTGGCGTCTGATCAGGGACTTCACTTTTTGTCCCAGTCTGTAGTTCTATATCTGTGCTTTATTCCTTTAAAACATGCATTTATTTATCTCATTTCCTTATTGTACCAAAATGATTTAACAAAAATTGTATTGCAGACGACAATTAGAAATTTGGCACCGAAAGGATTATAAGCATTACCACAAAAACAAAAAGTTTATATCCCGATGAGACTTCTCGATCTAAACTGTTTGCATAGGTAATCACAGATGCGACATCTGGATCTAAACTGTTTGCATAGGTAATCATAGATGCGACATCTGGATCTAAACTGTTTGCATAGGTAATCACAGATGCGACATCTGGATCTAAACTGTTTGCATAGGTAATCACAGATGCGACATTGACAGCGAGAGACATACGATAGAAAAACAAAAGTTTGCTGAAGGACAAGAAAAATCCGAATTCTCTTCTATTACCACCAATTAAAAGCACGACCTAGAACCACAAGGGGCATGTTACTGTCTTCTTGACATAAGACGTGTGCAAATCAAACAAAATGGTAATATTAGTTCATTTCTTTAGAGCTTTACATAACGATCAGTTAGAAAATGCTTCAAGATATGTTGATTTGATTTTTTCACAAGAGAATGGTACCATACGACTCCAGTATGAAGATACACTAAATAAGCTACTTAGTTCGATATAACATTAAATTCTTACCTGAGATATGTTAAAGGCAGCTTTGAAGTTGATGTTATGGACACTGAAATCATAGAATCATAGAAAACAAACGATTGTCTGTAAATTCTTGTAACTCTTACAACTTTTTACTCATTCCCTCATATTGACGATTTTTGACGACTCTGTACGTAAAAGTCATATTGTGAAATCATTGTGATAAATAGAGCATTTGCTCCTATAGGAGCAAATGCTCTATTTATCACAATGGTTTCAAACTACAAAATTCTAAAACTTCCCTTTTCTCCAGTTAATGCTCCGTTTCGGTAGATTTATTCAAGGAGGTTGTATCTAAAAATAGCCTATGAGGTAATGGGTGAAATAATAATGAAACTATGCCAACTATGCTAAATTTGGATCCGTTGCAATGTTGATTACTTCCTATTTGATCAACATTTTGAGATACTATGGACTGAGTATCAAACAGCTTTGATCCTGGTGAAACATCGAGTTTCGCGGTGACATCGAGTGTCGCGGTGTCTCATCAGGATCCAAAGTGTTTGAAAATGCTAGTCAAGGAAAAAGACTCAGGTTGCGTCAAATGTTTAGAAAGATTAATAAATATGTATCCATGCTTATAAAACGTTAAGTTGAGTCAGGGGTCGATCTCAAGCTTTTGATTGGTCAGATTTGAGCAAAGGCTCAACTCTGAACAATCAAAAGGTTGAGATCGAACTCAGACTCAACAAAAAAGCTTTATAAGCATGGACCCAGATTTAACAATTTTAGAGGCGAGGAAACAGTAGAACATTTCCATTGCCACCACTTTAAGATGTGAAAGTGTTGGTCTTAGAGGTAGACTGTAGCTTAACCCTTTCCCTGTTTTATGTTTATTCCAAATTTAAATATCTACTTTACCCATTTGCGCCCGGTAGATTTTTCCATGTTTATACATTGGTTTAGTCCATTATTTATGGCTTTCGGAGCCATATAGCAATCGGTCTCTTAACGGCAACGAGTTCACTTGTCTAGTGAACATGCGCAAGACAAAATAGTTTTCTTCAAGTCTGCACTAGTTTGGTTGTAAAATGTTCATGTATTTGTTTACTCTTCATGTATTTAATACTAATTCGCTGTGTAAGATAATTACTACTAATCTACACAAAGATAAACTTTTTAAAAGTCTTTAAAAAGTCTATATAGGATTCTACGACGTATAGATACAGATACAGATACAGAATTTTAATAAACTCCAAAGAAGACGCGAACGAATATTTTAACCGTAGTTTTCGCAACACCTTGGCGTTCTAAAGCAGAAGGAATATAGCCGAGGTTTCCGATTGCATTTTTATACACATTCGTAAATGATTAGCATATAGACCTACATCCTCAGCCAATCAAACTGCCTTTTGCGTCGCATTCGGTCATTTCCGTTTGACCCGTACTCAAATTAGAAATAGGAAGTTTCATAAAGGACAAGGTCAAAGAAATCTAAAATAACCAACCAATGAAATTCGGAATTCCCATATACACATGTATCACGCATCGAACAGCGTGTTTTGACTATGACACCCAACCTCAACACAAGTCTAAGTCTTACAAGAAGTAAAACCGTAAAAACACGGGGTTCTATCGGCTTATCAAAGTAAGTATTGACCATAGATGGTTTTCAACACATATTCAATCAAATTATATTCCAGTGTCAATAACAACTGTGAAAATAGAGCCTCTTCTATGTATCGTGTAACCGCCGAGTCGCCGTCGTTTGCTCAAGACGTTTGTGTCATGTAAAATCGAAAGTATAGGTAGCAATTTGTGGGAATGTCTTTCCAAGATTACAACTCTACTTCAGACTGTAGTTCTGAATTTGAGTTTCATCAGGTTCCAAACAACTACCGTAATTGTATGTACATGTATGGATCCACTAAGTAATTAAAAATAAAAACGGTCTACCTTCAATTTGTACGCAGACAACATTTATTCAAAATAAACGAGTGCTGAACATGGAAAAATAAATGTTATGTGTAAGAATTAGTTGAACAAAAAATGTAGGATTATAGGTAGCTTTTGTATAACTTTGATGTTATGCTTCAGTTTTTGCATCAGCTATGGACATGAAATCATTAATTGACCCTTTACTTCATGAATATTCATGTAAGAAATAATGACATCATGAATATAATTAAGATATTATTTTGGCCATAGTAGAAACTAGAAGCATGTCTATATATAAACAGCAGATCATGAGATGGCCCCTTTTGTTTCAGTATGTCCTATTTTTATGCCCCCAAATCAATGGGGGGGGGGGTGATTGGGGGGGGGGGCTCAAACTTTAATGTTGGCAATAACTTTGTAGCCATTGCACATACATACTTCAAACCTGGCATGCCTGTGCAACTTACAGAGGCGAACATTTTTATTTATTTTTGGGGGTGAGGGGTGGGGGGACTTATTAAAATCAAGGTCATATAACAGTTAAATGTCACATGTCACATTACGGGTCAAATTTATATTATATTGGTCACAAACAGGGACATAGTGTTTCACAAAAATGTGTTGTTATTAACACTTTTATCAAATCCAAGACGTTATTGTTATTAACTCCCCAAATTCCCCCTTACACTTAAAGGCATTTCGAAAGGAATGTTGACCCATAAACCCCATGCTGTGTATTTTGAGAGCTGACTGTCAAGCATCTGATACACAAACTAATAATAAGGCGGGCTACCATCACAGAAGATCAATGTATAATTGCATAACTTTATCTCTTATGGCTATGGACCTTGACTGGACACTGCAGGAGCACAGCTGGATACTGGGTATATAGGAGGGGGGGGGGGGTTACTTATATAAGGAGCTTTGAAATGCCTTTAACATCCATATCAAACCCGAAAGCCATTATGGCCATTCAGGCTAGGGGTCCCTGGCCTAATTGTTCAATTTGTTTTTGTTTGATATTGAAATTCCTATCAGCAAACATCGTAGACTCTGATCAAACGCCGCATAATGCGGCGTCTGATCAGAGTCTGCACTGTTTGCCTTTGTCCCTTATATGGGATCGTGGGAACAAATGGGTTAATATTCAATGATAAAACAGTTATAATGAAATATGGAAGATGGAACATTGTAATCATATTAGAGAGTAAAGGAACGGAACTATCAAATTCCATTAGCAAACAGCAGATCCTGATCAGAAGGCTCTAAAGGAGCCATTTGATTGGGTCTACTCTGTTAACAAATGCGCGAAAAAGCATTTATATGATGGAAAGAGTTAATGCATGACGAAAACTAAGCAGAAATTGGGTAATAATTACGGGTCCACGAATTCTGGGTCCATGCTTATAAAGCTTTTAGTTGAGTCTGAGATCGTTCTCAAGCTTTTGATTGGTCAGATTTGAGCCTTTGGCTCAAATCTGACCAATCAAAAGCTTGAGAAATCAAATCTGACCAATCAAAAGCTTGAGAACGAAACTCAGACTCAACTAAAAGCTTTATAAGCATGGGCCCAGATCTCGCGAAATAATGGAATGAACCGCTATAGGGGTGTGATAAAACATGAACCGCTATAGGGGTGTGATAAAACATGAACCGCTATAGGGGTGTGATAAAACATTTGAATATGTACAGTAGAACATGTTCTAAGCGACTATTAAAAATAGGTCTAATTGAGGGTTTGTAAGGCAGGAAGTAGCTTAATGCGGGTCAAAAGTAATGCAGAAAGCTCATATAGGAGCATTAAGGAACCACCTGTTTTTAAGACTACTGTGTTAAGTGGTCGTTTATAGAGAGATTCATTATATATTTTCTCTCCGCGCGTCTCTAAAAAACTACTACAAATACAGTTTACTTGTAAAATTCCTCCTTGGTAAGTTCTAAGACCGGCACAAGGCTCAGTATGCCAGCATTGTTGACAAGTAGGTCAATATTGCCCATCTTCTCCACGGCTTCGCGAGTTTTCTCCCAGTCAGCAATGTCCTGACAGCATGTCTCTATGGATGGAACCTGGACATGATAACGAACTGTGGGTCTTGCATGCTATTGTTTACCGTTATAACGATAATCTCGACACGGAGTTTGCAAACAGTTCGTCGTCTCACTCTCGACATAATCTGCGACTGATCAGGATCAGCGCTGTCTGATACTCTGCCATTCCCTCATATTGACGCCTTTTGACCCATTCCCTCATATTTATGCATTTTGACGCCTCTGTAAGTCACATTTTGAAACCATTGTGATAAATAGAGCATTTGCTCCATATGAGCAAATGCTCTTTTTATCACAATGGTTTCAAAACTACACAATTCAAAAACTATAATTTTCCCTAGTAAATGCTCCTTTTCGGTATATTTATTCAAAGAGGTTGGATCTATAAATAGCCTATACGGGAATGGGTTAAAAGTTACCCGAATCGGAAGTAAGTAAAATGTTGGAGCAGATACATGTAGGCAAACATGTTGTTGGTTTTGTTCAGTTATTCTTATGAAGATTGTCAGTTTGAATGCCCCCTGCAATACAAGTAAAATGTTTACGCCGATACTCAGAATAACATCAGCAAAAACAGGAAATAGTCACAGGCTCTTCGATATCTATCGCATGAAAGTATGTTCTTCTTTAGTTTGTATTCGATCCGTTTTCTAGTAACATAATTTATTTCAGCATATACATGAATAAGTTTATGTAATTGTTTGCAGTTTAAAAACGCGTTACAGCTAGATACTATCAGTTAAATACAAAACAAGACTAATTGCTCAGAACTATTAGACCCATGTTTCGTACATAAGAGGAGATCGCAGAAAGCTAAATCAATTGTTCAGAAATGTTAAGCTGTAGATTTAGTTATCATTTTGTCAGTCTGTAATTAAAACGACTATTGACAAGGACTGTTTGTTGTGAGTAGAAAGCATGAAAGCTGTCAGAAAGCGTTAAATTGTCCGTCTGTGTATACCTATCACCTTTGAAAACAGTTGCTGATTGCCGATGGCTTTGAGGTGGGTAATGTAAATAAGTGTGACCTTGGGAAGTAATACCATGGTATCGAAGCCTTCGGTTTGAATGAAATGATTCATGATTTACTATGAAAAGATAATTATTGATAGGACGTTAGAAAATGTTTATTAAATGGTGGGTATGCTTCAATATTTAACCCTTTCGGCGCCAAATTTCTAATTGTCGTCTGCAATCCAAGTTTGTTAAATCATTCAGTAAAATAAGGAAATGAGATCAATAAATGCAGAGATTGAGACAACTAAATAGAGATTGAGACAACTAGTGAAGTCCCTGATCAGACTCCGCATTGAAAAGGCGGCGTCTGATCTGGGACTGCACTATTTGCCGTGGTGCATTTATAAATGCGACTTTGGCGGTAAAAGGGTTAATAGAAAATAATTAGTTCATTGCTGGTAATTGACCGATGTTCTTTAACCTGTCCCACCATATAAACCCTTTTCACGCATTTTCAAACAGAGAAGATCCAGATCAGATGGATCCTGTAGGAGCCGTCCGATCAGGGTCTGCACCGGTTGCTTATTAAATTAAAGTAGACATGACTCTACTGTTTCTGCCAATGCCTGAATATCATATGTAGATATGCCATTTGAAGCCCCCTACCGGCAACGTTTTGGCGAACATATGGACATTGTTGGGTATGGAGACCACTTGTTAACGGTATATTCTACTCATTCCGTTTGCATTGATGGGTGTTTTGTTACCTTGTTGGGTAGTTTTAAACATAATAATTACCCAATGTGTCCATATTGAAGAACGTCCGTCCGTCCGTCCGTCAGTCAGTCCGTTTGTCAGTCAGTCACACTTCGGTTTTCCGGAGTTTTGTTCTAAACGCTTACAGATATTGAAGTGGCATTTGGTATGTGGCTTTATTGTAATGAGTTACCGGTCTCGTTTAAATGTTGTAATGCTGCTTTGATTTTTTCACGGAATTACATCAGTTGAACTTTTCGGGAATTTTAAGTTTTTGTGCCGGAGTTCTTTTCTAAACCCTAGCGGATATTGAAATGCTATTTGGTATTTACAAATCAAGCTTGAATTTTGTTACACTGCGTTAATTTTTCATAGACTTACACCAGTCGCATTTAAGGTCCACCGGATTTTTTTCTAAACCATTGCAGCTATTGGAGTGATATTTGGCATGTACCTTTCTTATGATTAGTTACAGAACAAGTATGAATTTTGTTATGCTACATTGATTTTTCACGGTATTACATCAGTTTGAATCAAAATTCAGTTGGTAGGGGACTATGACATTGCTTTCAAAGTTCCCATTATTTGTTTTCATACGAAATAATATATATCCAGTTCATTAATGAATAGTTTGCCTTAAATATTCGTGAGATTGTAGTTGTGTGTCAACTAGCTGTTTTTGCTCCGTTTCCCTTTCGAATACCCTTTGCGAGCGCATTCAACTTCTACAATGCATTATCTATATCAAGATACAAGTCCTTTAACGCTTTTATAAGCATCTAGTACACTCCTACAGTAGCCGTCTGAGCAGGGTCTACCCTGCTTGCTTATGAACTTATATCTGATTCTGCATGACCAGAGGCAGCATGTGTTCATATACCTAACTAATGAATATTCATTATTTTTTGCAAGAATATTAAGGAAGTAAAGTGTTAAAAGAATTTACTTTAACCCTTTACTCCATGAATATTCATGTAAGAAATAATTGACATCATGCATATTAATTATATTATTTTTTATAATAGCACACAGACACGTGAATGTTTGGCCATGGCAGAAACTGTAGAATCATATCTATATTATATCATATGCAAACAGAGCAGACCCTAATGAGACGGTCCATATAGGAGCCGTCTGATCTGGGTCTACTCTGTTTGTAAAGGCGAGGAAAAGCGTATTAATGGAGTAAATGGTTAAAGGAATAAGTGCATTTGTCTTGTAAATACACATTATGTATAAATTGAGACGATTTGGAGCCATGCTATTCACCAATATTGTATAAAGAGTAAGTCCTATATATCTGCCTTAAGCATGTTAAGGTTATCCTTGGTTTTCATATGGGCCATACCTCTGCCTTCAGCTTGTCAAGGTCATCCTTGGTGCGGCTCAGGGCAATCACGTTGGCACCGAGCTCGGCGAGTCTAATAGCAGTGGCTCTGCCAATACCTATGGAATCAAAACGATACCACTTGATTTGCAATAGGTGTATGTTATGCATTGGTACACGTTATTACTAAATTCTAAAAGATTGAGACATTTGCCCGAGGTCCGTTGAGGCCTTTTTTGAGATCGAATTTATTCTTGCAGGGTTACAGATAAGGGGAGTATTGGGATATTTACCCAATTAAAATTGTGGAGAAAGCAATTGTTTTTCAAAACAATGAGTAACAGAAAGCAAATAAATATAGGAAAAAGGAAACAAAATTTAGAATACCTATTAAGAATATCAATAATACCCAATTACGAAAATTGCCAATACCCAATAAAAATTGCAAATACCCAATTCTGTAAAAAATCAAGGAGTAAATACCCAATTGCATCAAAACCTTATCTGTAACCCTGTTCTTGCAATGTTTGCATGGAGTTTGAGTGAAACTCAGCATATCACCAAGAATAATACTTGACAATTATATCAAACTCAGAAGTTTTATGACTTCTTGGGCTAGTGTTTTGTTTCATTTACCTTTTTTGTAGAAATACAACTTTGGTATAATCTCTTTTATACCGTTTCTGCTATTTATTTAGAAGAAACGCCTGTGTATACACTGGGAGATGACATCCTCTACTGTCCTATAGATGGAATTTCGCCAGTGCAGTACCTTACTTACTTTTTATGGATAAACATTCAAATGATATGTCAATGTGCTACAGAAATGACTTTACAGTAAAACCTCGATCATTTGAAAGTTCAGTACAGCAGAGTTTAGACCCTTTAAGCAGCTGGCTGTGTCGTAGGGTGAACAAGATGTGAAGCACTATGCCCCCGGCATTTGACGCTAAATGATGACCTTGACCTTTGACCCATGGACCAGGGAGCTGAACGCGACACGTTGCCTTTGTGTGGTGAACATTTGTGCCAGGTTATTTTGAAATCCAATCACAAAGTTATACATGTAGAAGGGACACGAAATTTGAGACGAACGGACGGATGGAAGGACAGACGGAAGGACGGACAATGCGATTACTATATGCCCGCCGTTGGGGGCATAAAACACCTGGCATTTGACAGCTGCTTAAAGCAGTGTCAAAGTCATGCAGAAAGCTCATAGAGGAGCTTTCTTCATGACTTACACCCTGCATTAAGCTACCACCTGTCTTAAAGATCGATAATAATACGTAGTTTAGTGTTCGAATAATCGAAATGTTACAGTATATTGATATTTTATTACACCTTACTTAATATAATACATAGAGTCCTCTGATCAGGATCTCCCTTGTTTGCTCATTCCAGTTTAAATTGAGCACGTATTCATAACTTAACATGTAATGAAATAATCAGACTATTACAGGTACAAAATTTCAATGATCCATTGTTTTGTATAGAGTGCTTAAAAAGACATAATTGAACAGGGTTGACTCAAACCGACGCGCTCTTGAAACTCAAAGAACTCATTTAAATTTACTGAATTGATGAAATGTACGCAACTCTCTGATATAAAAAGGTAGCTAGATTTCTGTATGAAGCATTTAAGTTGCGTAATTCCTTAAGTATATAAACTGTAATAACAATAGACTGTGATATACTCGTCTTGGCAAGTCCAGCTCCTAATAATTAATGTGCATATTCAAATATTTACATTCGCCCTGCAACGTCCTTATATAACCTTATTCTAAAAAGAAAGTTGTATTTTCCATTGAACGTTCATATCAATACCGGTTTGAGCCGGTTCTCCTTTTCCAAGAATTCCGCTGTGTAAGCGCGGAGTATTTGAAATGTGGCATCTTCTTACTGAGAATTACCGCTTGAATACATAATATTGCCAACTTTAACAGCCGTGGCGTATCCAAATATATTATCAAGTAATGAGTGAAGCTTATATAAGTCAATGTCCTTACCGTTAACAAAGAAAAATCCGAGAATAAAATCCAACGTTGTGACCTGCTTGCGATCAAGCATGGCCGTTGAGTAAATTGGCTTCGACACCGCGACCTACATTCAAGAAGATGCTTTAATACCAACATTTCGTAAATATATATGGTTTGAAATATCTCGATAATCTTTTCTTTAAACATAGCTGGAAATTTACTGATTAAAATCTTGTATTCATTCTATATTTATAATATGTGTTTGGGACTATTTTTCA
Organism: Azorinus chamasolen; assembly: GCA_963576725.1. NCBI lineage: Eukaryota > Metazoa > Mollusca > Bivalvia > Cardiida > Solecurtidae > Azorinus > Azorinus chamasolen. The sequence continues at coordinate 78,265,243 of OY755243.1, forward strand.
TACCATATAAAGAGAGCTTACTACGTTAGAAACGAACCTGGTAACGACCTAGATAGCGGCTATTATTACGTGACCGGTAAAAAACATCCGTTGAAATATAAGAAATACAATGGAATATAAATATAAGAAATAAATGACGTGCTCCCGGTGCTCATTGGGTTATGCAACGCATAGCTTTACGAGCAAAGATTCACGTGAAGCCCTTCGGGCTTCACTAACTTTGCTCGTAAAGCTATGCGTTGCATAACCCAATGAACACCGGGAGCACGTCATTCATTTCTTAATTATGTCATGTTTGCACATTTAATAGCAATACTTAGTCACGTGATACGTGTTTAATTAATATGTATATTTGTATGACTAGAAACTGTTTCAGTTTATGTCAAAATAAAATATTCTATTCTATTGTATTACAGTCTGCAAAGGGGGAGGGGGGGGGGGGGGGCATTTCGTGAGTCTAGATAGTCTAAAAAGTCCTAAATTGATTGGGTCGGGTTAGTGTTATATTACGTGTATATACAAGGTTTCCAACTCCCGACCCAGATGTCGAGTGGTATTGACCAGGAGATATGCATTTTTGGTCGGAACTTTACAGGATTAACAAAGATTAACTTTCAGCATTCCCATCAATATGTATTAACCCTTTGCCCGAACGAGACACATTCTGATAGAGTAGACCCAAATCAGAGTAGATCCTATAGGGACGGTCTGACCGTAGTCAGTTCAATTTGCTAATGAATAATATACAGTAAAACCCTCTAAACCGCAATATCTAATAGAGAAGAATTTAGATACATTTAGGCAGGTGGTTGCTTAATGCAGGGTGAAAGTCATACAGAAAGCTCCCAAACGAGCTTTCTGCATAACTTTCACCCTGTATTAAGCTGCCACCTGTCTCCAAGACCGATATTTATACTAAATTAACGTCCGGTTTAGAACGGTTTTACTGTGAATATGAGTTGGCAGTTCCTGCCATGGTATAATGTCATTGATCATGATGAACTTGTATACATTTAGCTAATTAATACTCATAATTCATTTTTTCATTGTTTGTCAGGTTAAGTGTTAAGAAATTATATGCTTTTGAAGAAACACAATATGTAAAAACCGAGCGCACACACACACGCTCGCGCACGCAGACAGGTACGCACGCACCCATGCATCATCCACACCCGTATTTGCACATTTCAAACACAAACGATCAAGTACAAAGAAACAAAGGCACACTACAAAAATTCAAATAAGGGTGACAAAGACAGTACCGCCTTCGAACAATCAGTGGCAAAACAACCACTGTGGGTTTAAACCCGTTTAAGGACGTCCGAACCTCACAATTGTCTCAAAGTCATTCTAGTTAACCCTTCTCTTGCTGAATTTTAAAATAAATTTCCCCTTCTTTACCAATGCCCTGTTGTATAATTACATATATCTTCACTGTGTACACGTATTTCGCTGTGCAACCACTGCTGCGGAGTGCACTGGTTGCACAATCAACTTGTAATTAGTACAGACCCTGGTGACACAGCTCCTGTCTGCAGGAGCTGTCTCATCTGGGTCTTCACTATTTACAGGTACGTATATTGACGTGAATAGCAAGCGAGGGGTTAAACGAATAGTATAAATAAAACCATCATACCTTTTCCAGCTCCAGTCACTAATGCTCGTTTTCCATTAAAATTAATGTCCATCTTTGCATCCCTATATAACATTCACCCCACTGACCCAAATACGCTTCAGTTCATAGTCTTATGCACGATTAGGACTGTGTTTTATACTGATAGTTTGACCTCTGTTCAGTTTTAATCTCATTACATTTACACCTTTATTTGTCAAGGAGGTTAGTGTGTTATACAACTAGTAGCACTCATATCAACCCTCTCCCTCATATAAACGTGGGTTCACGGATTTGCAAACAGATAAGACCCAGATCAAACGGCCCATGCAGGAGCCGTTTAATTAGGGTCTTCTCTGTTTGCTAATGGAACTTGATAGATCTGTTTCTTTACTTTTTAAAATGCCTACAATGTTCCACCTTCCATACTTCATTATAACTATTTTGCCCATGAATATTCAGTAGAACAGGGAAAGAGTTAATGTGTAAACCTTATAGATAACCTTTCATATCAAACAACTGATATAAAAGTTGGCTTTTTCTATCAAAAGATCTCTTACTTTCAGAATTTATACACTTCACAATAACAGGTGTTAAGTGCTCGTGCTGCGGCCGTACGTAGTCGCTTTTAAGCTCCAAATGTTGTTATGGTCCTTCGGAATTATCAGTTTCAGTGCCGCATAAACATGTGCTAGAGGGCATGCGGAGTGTCGAGCTTATAGAGCCAATAGAACCGATTCTGCAATTTTCTCTCTGCGCATTGCTGTTTTGCGTTCAAAGGCTCTACTTTCAGCATCTTTATTCGTGGTCTCTCTTTGTACTAGTAAAGACTCCGCAAATCACCATTCAGATCAACCTCACGTATAATCCAGACAAATTCACCTGACGTTAGTGATCTCTATTAGCATAATTTCACTCTTCGTTGCATTTCTAAATATAGCTTCAGAAACATAGAAATGGTTAAACCATATACCTCATGAATTTTCATGTAAGAAATAACGACATTATGAAAGTACCTTAGTTGGATAAGTCACGACAAAAATTGAGAATCAGATCTACGAGAATACCGGTATTATTCTGTAAGTAAACACATCAGGGTCCATGCTTATAAAGCTGTTTAGTTCAGTCAGAGTTCGTTCTCAAGCTTTTGATTGGTCAGAGTTGAGCCCTTTGGCTCAAATCTGACCAATCAGAAACTTGAGAACGAACTCAGACTCAACTAAAAGTTTTATAAGCATGGACCCTGAACCTGATCAGACAGCTTCCACAGAATATATGTCTTACTCTATCTACAAAGGCGTTCAGGGTTGATATACATCGTTTTGATCAATGTTTTTCATTAACAATGATTGCCCCTTGTAAAATTTTCACACTTTTTGTCTGCGCGATAACTCCTACATTGCTCATGTCATTGGATTGAAACTTCATACATGGTAAGAGCATGATGAGAGGAAGGTCCATAACTCTGACTTTACTAATATTGGAGTTATTGTCTCTTGTACATATTTACACTTTTTTGTCCAGACGATAACTTCGATATGACTCATGCGATTAGATTGAAACTTCATACATAGTAAGAGCATGGTGATAGGAAGTGCCATGTACAAGGTCCATTACTCTGGCTTCACTAATATTGGAATCATTACTCCTTGTACATTTTCACACTTTTTTTTGTCCGGACGATAACTCCTATATGGCTCAACCCATTGGATTGAAACTTCATACATGGAAAGTGCATGATGAGAGGAAGTATCATGCACAAGATCCATATTCTGGCTTCAATAATATTTGAGTTATTGTCCCGTGTACATTTGTTTCACACTTTTTTGTCCGGGCGATAACTCCTATATGGCTAATGTCATTGAATTGAAACTTCATAAATAGAAAGAGCATAACGACAGAAAGTGTCATGTACATGAACCATAACTGGTTTCAATACTTTTAGAGTTACTGCCCTTTGTTACATTTTTGTCCGATCAATACCTCTTGTTCTACTGATGCTATTGGAATGATATTTCATTTATGGAAAGAGCATGATAAAAGAAAGTGTCATGTACAAGTACCATACCACTGGTATCAATAGTTTTGAAGTTATTAGCTGTTATCATTTTCTTAAAAACTGTGGTATGGAAAGCGCATAAAGTGGGGAAGTATCATTCATTAAGTTCATTACTATGGTAGCAGTCTTTTGAGTTATTTCCCTTTACATATTGTTGTTGTTTGTCTGTCTGTCTGTCACACATATAGCGCGGTCGAGTTCTTATGTGCAGACATGTGGCAATATGTCGCAGTGTGTATGTGTGGGTACGAGGGGTGCGATGGGGAGACATCTGTTTTTGTGACAAAAAACCACTAGTTATTTAATGGTTTGAAAGCATAAACATGTTAAATAGAGTTTTTAATTTATTGGAGAAAAGAGCAATTGTTTTAAGCGTGATGCTTGGTTTTAAGCGTGGTGCTTGTGGACGACTCACACACAAAAGCGAGTAATGCATTCATGTACTAAATACGTGCATGCCAATTTGATATTTTAAACTGCGCAAACGTTAGGTGCTTATGCTATTAATATATTGTATACCAGTCATGATGGTTGCATGATAAAATAGTTAAGATGTTTCGGTCATTCGGATTTATGTAGCTTAATGGGGAGGTACCTACTCTACAGGGGTACCAAGTAAGCGCTGTTGGACATTAGTTATATGCAGTGTAATAGAATAGGCGGCACAAAACAAACGCTATTTGTCAATGAGACATATTTATGTACATGTATTTGTATAAGAGTTAACATGAAATTGAAACAACAATGCAATAGATGCAGACACGTGAAAATATGGGGTTCCGCCACACAAACACATAATTTTAATCCTTTACTTGTAATAAACGATTTTATGCTGACCTGATCAGTGTCACCTCTGTTTGCTTATGAATTAATATCTACAGTGAACCCTCGTTACAACGGAGGTGTTTGTTTCCAGACATTTTTCTGGTATAACGAGGTTGCCGTTATAACGAGTTTAAATATATAAAGGAACCATATGGCCAGTTTTAAACTCGTACAAACAGGTGAACGCTTATTGCCGATCGCAAAAGTGCAAAAAGCTCCCTTTAGGAGCTTTTTGCACTTCTTGTTTTCTGCATTTAGCGATCACCTGTCTTATTGGTATTGTACTTAACTCTAATTTTGTTTCAAGGCATACTGCCGGTATAACGAGGGTGCCATTGTAACGAATGCCGGTATAATGAGGGTACTTCATTCCACTGCTTCTGGTATGGCGCCAAAACGTTCTTTGTTGAGTTACCTCTATAAAACATCATTCATTTAATGAGCATTCATGAAGTCAGGAATTCGTGTATGAATATTCATGAGCTAGAGGATTAACGTATAAATGTTATCACTGGACTCTTGTTAATACAATAAACACATGGCCGTTTCCCTGCATATTCAGATATGTAAATCAATAGATTAGATCACTTTATAAACAGAAGTGACATCCAAATTATGGTTAGTAAGATATTGACGAAAGTCAGACACACGAACATGAGGATATCAATGGCATTGCTAACGTCTACCCATGTAATATCTACGTCAATATCTTCATCCAAATAAGATTCCGATTTTGTCCCTATAAGTTTGTCCTTGGTGTTAGTGGAATGTTTTTCCGCAACATGAATTATTTTCCCAGATTTACTGACGTTGTCCTTCTCAGCTTTGTCTGTGTTCTGGAAGGCTACAACCTCCGTACTGTCGCCTAGTTTGGTTGATCTACACCTCGTTACTCTAACCAGCGCGATATACCACCAGCCGATTTTCCTATCAGAGTTGCGATGGTATAATCTCAAATTAAGTATAATGATAAGCGTTGTTACACTGCTCATTAAAACATCGACCACGAGAAATATACACAGAAGAGGGACTGGGTTTGACGTTTTTGGAATATTGTCAGAAATTATGGTTAGAAATACAGTAAGTGCCAGCAGAATGGTTATGGCGTAACCCACCCTCTCTCCTGATTCGCTAGGCAATAAGAAAACAAAACTGATCAGAAACCCCAATCCACACAATGGTAATAACAGTGTTAGAATGTAGAAAGCGGGCCGTCTTCTGATAGTTATTCTAAATAATGCCTCCTCAACCCCGTATATATTTCTTGTTGAATATTCTGTTTTTTCTAATGTCCACTCAGTATTATCAGTAAAAGCGTTAGTATTTATGCCGGTAACGGTGAAACGAATCTGCCCGTTGCCATAGTCGTATGGGAAATATGAGATATCGCATGTCTGTTCGTCAAATGGCCAATATTTCATATCCATAGAACATGTCAATTCATTCACTCCACCTGGACTCCAAAATGCCAAGCCATTTGACTGGTAGGTAACTTGCATCCAACTTTGTCCGACTTTCTCAAATTCAACCGGTTGTCCTAGCATAAGGGGTGGCGTCCAGACATATTTTGATTTAATCATAATTGAACTGATACCACCGTAGTTATTTGGTGTCCAATTTATTTTTTCATCTAGCCAAAAACATTCCAAGGACAATATTGTCAACAGTACCCCTCGCACAGTGTCTACTTCCAGAAGCTGATAAAAAGTCATCCCGACTGTCACATTAAGGGAATCTGTTTGATTATTTACAGGAATCACATCCGGGTCATAACCAGTCAGTAGTGTAGTTTTTAACTGTGTCATATTTCCATAACTGTATGCAGATGCATGTTTCAATGACGGCTGCAGTAACATGCACAAAATGATCTGACTGACGATAAGCATCGTGCTAATGTTGAAATATAGTCCAGAAATATGGTTTAGACTACAAGTGTATACATATCTAAAACAGTATAAAATCAAACTGTTTGTTCTGGCCTTTGAACACAAAAAACCCCACCAATCACTTAGTTTAAAAGTCGGTACAAATGTCCTGTTGTCCTCGTAAATGTTCCTATCAAAATGTACGCCGTTTGTAACAAAACGACTATAAAATAATAACTACATGTATGTTGTAGAATTAATGCACTAGCTTATATGCAACTATTTGCAAATGTATACAAGTATAGCGACCTGTGTCCAAAGCATAAATAACAGGATTAGTTTAAATCAAACGTCGTGTATTAAGATCAGTGAGCTCGATAGTTCCGACTGACGTAGTTGGGTATTAATTACACCTATCACGTTTGTCGTTATTAATAGCACAATATGGGCATTGAAAAAGAAAGCCATTTAGCAGTCTTTGTGCTGTCTATTGTGACACATATTGCTGAATCTTTGGCAAAATACCAACAAATCTAATCGCTGTATTGTGCTATTGGGGGATTAAAGTGCTATTTGTACAAAAGCATGCATTTGATGACAAATGTCAGTTGAAAAACAAAGTTCTTGATTCAATAGTTTCTCTAAACGATTAACCCTTTCCATCATATTGACGACTTTTGGCGACTCTGTAAAAGTCACTTTGTGAAACTATTGTGATAAATAGAGCATTTGCTCCTATAGGAGCAAATGCTCTATTTATCACAATGGTTTCAAACAACAAAATTCTAAAATTTTCCTTTTCTCTAGTTAATGCTCCTTTTCGGTAGATTTATTCAAAGAGGTAGGCTATTTTTAGAGGATTTCTAATCTGAACAATTTCCCAATGCCACAGTTTAATAGGGGTCTAAAGTAATGCTGAAATTTCCTGTAGGAGCTTTCAGCATTACTTTAGATCTGTATTAAGCTGCACGGCATGTGTTTCTACACATCTGTAGCGATACATTTAGAGCAATTATGTATTGTAAGTTTTGGAAGGACTGAACGTTTTGTTCGAGTTTTCCCGAAGTTCGAGTTATCCGAGTTCGAGATATCGAAGGTCAACTGTATATCGTTTCCTTTCTTCACATTGTTCAACTTTGATGAGGTTATAGTTGGATATTAATTGATATCACGCAGGATATTAATTCTATGAACATAGACGTTAGCGGTACTAACTTTCATCACTGAAATCATTGGAATTCACGATCCCGAAGGATCAGAAAATATAATAATACCGAGGACCCGAATATCCAGAAATAGAATGGTGAATGTTTACCCACATCTGGAGTATAATTGCTTCAAAAAGCATTTTGTTTAAAACGTTAATAATATCGGACAAATACCACCGCTGTATGCAGTGTGTTCGCACGTACACAATAAAATACCTATTCAATGTTCACTAATTTAAGTAATGTGAAAGCAAGGCCACTTACATCTTTCAATTTAAGAACGAATAGTGTGAAGGTTTGTCACGAAAACATCTTTTATCTAAGGGATGTATGGTCTAAATTTTCATTTTTGTTTTGTTTTATATTGAATTTTCTATCAGCAAACAGTGTAGACTCTGATCAGACGCCGCATCATGCGGCGTCTGATCAGAGTCTACACTGTTTGCCTACGTCCCATATATGGGATCGTGGGAGCAAATGGGTTAACAAGTATTCTTATTTAGCTGTTATAGGTCTAAAATGATAACCAGTGAGAATTTAATCAACGGGATCGAACTATCAGCACATATTCAATGTTTTGTTTATTTTGCGCTGCTTAAAATTTCAATGACGGGTCCTTCTATTATCGCTGCCCATTTCAAATGAGCTGTGTCACAAGGAAGATTACTTATTGTTGAAGATATACCATGCTGGGCAATACGATTCTCACCATTATTTGTCAACCGCATTTGCAAAATATTAGGTACTACATGTATATTCAAATTTTCTACCATCATGCATAAATCTATTTTTATGAGTTAACCCGTTACGTCATAGGCTATTTTTAGATACAACCGCTTTGAATAAATCTACCGAAAAGGAGCATTAACTAGAGAAAAAGGAAAATGTTAGATTTTTGTAGTTTGAAAGCATTGTGATAAATAGAGCATTTGCTCCTATAGGAGCAAATGCTCTATTGATCACAATGGTTTCACAGAGTGACTATTGCAGATACGTCATAAGTCGTCAATATGAGGGAATGCGTTAATTTGCGTGTAAGTTTGGATCCAAACTATTTGCAAAGAGAATAAAACATTGCCCGTATTGTGTTTATTGGCTACCGGGCGTTATTCTATTCCCTCATAGACACTTTTTAGAGAGAGCCTCTGTGGAAAAAAATCTACTGAATAGAAGCATTTATAAGGATAGAAAGAAAAAAATATTTGTTTGAAACATTTGTGATATTTATCATAATGTTTCCAAAATGTTAATTTACAGAGACGTCAAAAATCTATTGAAAATCAGCATAACTGCACTAGAAAAGAAAGATCCTTTGTGAAGTTTTGAAACAGTTGTGATATTTATCACAAAGGTTTCAGAACGTGATTTTACATAGGCATACAAAGATGTTAATATGATTGAAATGATAATGACATTACAACGCCCACTTGTCGTGTTGAAGTACTTTAGATCGAAGAAGATATTCAAGGTCTACACGGTATGTGAAGTTGGACATGCACAGGTCTGTTTACTTATTTTTCTCAATATTGTCCTCAATATTGTTCTCAATGTTGTTCTCAATATTGTTCTCAATATTGTTCTCAATATTGGCCTCAATAGTGTACTATAGGCATTACATACACCTAGATTAATAAGCCTTACAAGCTTACAAGTTTGTCAAAAGCTTGATTCAATTGAAAGTAGTCAAAATTACACCAGATCCAAAATTGAAAGGTCTTTCTTGGGCTAATATTGATGTCTAGCTGCTCTGGTGTATGTAAATAACATTTTAAATGAGGCATGCACGGTGGAAACATTAATAACATGTTACTTTTGCTAAATCATTCGGTAAAATAAGGAAACAAGATAAATAAATGCAACCTTCAAAGGAATAAAGCACGGATACAGAAATAGAGTTTGAGACAAATAGTGAAGTCCCTAATCAGACGCCGCCTTGAAAAGGCGGCGTCTGATCTGGGACTGCATTATTTGTCGTGGTGCATTTATGCGACTGCGGCGGTGAAAGGGTTATAGGTGCATAAATTCCATTGTAATACAATACGCTTGTTTTGGAGGTTTTATCATTTTACGTACGTACTGTTTTATGCGGCTGTCACCTTTAACTCTTTCCTGCACATTAATACGCAATTTTACGTTTTTGCAAACACAGTAGCCTCAGATTAGACAGAGCGTCTTATCAGGTTTGTTGTCGATGAAGAACTTTAGATATGTTTATATGGTTTCTTCTATACATAAATTCGTTATTTATTTTCTTACATGAATATTCATTATTTTACATGAATATTCATTGTGTAAAGGGTAAACCATGTACCTAATACAGGAGATTTGTAACGCCTTTCCAAATAGAGTAGATCCAGATCCGATGACTTTTGTTGGAATTAACCAATATCTGCTCATTTCGCTAATGCAATGGTATATATCCGATTCTACTTACTACCATGCTCTCGCGGGAAAACTTATAATTGCATAGTTTTTAACCCATTGTGATAACGCTCCTATAGGATATATATAGCCTAACTGCTCTATTTATCGGAATGGTATCAAAAGGTGACTTTTACAGATGCGTCAAAAAAGTCAATATATAAGGGAATGGGTTAAAGCTTATTTTAGTTTAGTATTTTCAGTAAAATACTTATTTTACAGACTGATTTAACAAACTTGGATTGCAGACGACAAATAGAAATTTGGCACTGAAAGGGTTCACATTTGTTTTGCAAATACGAGACGTTTTGAAGACGACCTAAGCTCTATTCATGGTAAACAGGTGTCCTCTGCAAACTACATAATAAAGTTCAAGTTAATGAAAATGACTTGTTCTTTTTTTTATTTTCTTCTACAAATAGAATCAATGTGTCGAAACTGTTGTTATAACAAATTAAACTAGCATTTCGTTTTATTCAAACATCTATCAAACAACGACAAATTAGACAGTATGTTTAAATAGAAATACTAGAAGGTACCGGTCAATTGTCATTGTTTGATAATGCCAAGTGAATTGCGGACTGTTCCGTTAACTTAACAGCTATAGTCTGCATAAATGTTGTTGTCTTCAATGTCCATTTTGTGTCACCTGCCGAAAGGCAGTTTATCACTTAGGGATCACTGTTCCGTCGTTTGTCTGTCTATCAGTCAGTCTGTATGTCTGTCCGTCTGTCTGTCTGTCTGTCTGTCTGTCTGTCCGTCCGTCCGTCCGTCCGTATGTATGTCTGTCCGTCACACTTTCCTTTTTTGGCTGTCATTTCTAAACCAATCATTACAGAGCTTTTAAACTTCACATGCGTCTTCCTCTCATTGAGGACCATTGATGTAACTAAGGTACATGACTTTGCATGCAATACTTTTTTTCGCACCCCAACATATTAACATTTTTTGTGTCAGTTGCGAGCAGGTGACACATGTGTTTCTCCGAAAACTTTTGTTTATTCTTCCCTTTCATTTCATACTGTCTGCATACTAAATGAATTTGGATAATGATGAGACATCAAGTAAATCGGCATCTCATCTGGATCCAAACTATTTCAAACAAACAATATCACAAATAAATAAATAATATCAAATGACTAACTCGTGATTGTTGTCTCGACCTTGCCAATGTACTGAAAATGACAGAATTCGTCAATGAAAAGTAATGTGTTTAAACTATCCCACATTGGTAAATATCTGTTCGCTCAATACTCAGTCAACACTTTTGTTTTTAAAATGTTTGCCAAAGGATCGAATGAATCAAAAAGCTGTCACGGACTCTGCAGGTTTTAATCTAAAGGTTGTAGCCAATAGATAATTTGGGAAATACAAAGGTATTTTCCATTATAACACTTGTTGGATATTGTACTGTCTGATACGCCCGTCACGATACAATACGAGGGGTGTTCCATAAATAATGTCATCTGTGCTTTATTTCGCGGAAATCGTGCAATTCATGCACAAAACCACCTCGTGTCGATTGAGTGATCACTGGCTCGTGACACAGGTAAATATCTCGTCCACACGTTCACTTGCCTCGGTACAGTGTACATCGTTTCATAGCCTATTCGTTAGACTATACACAAAATGACAGGAAAACGAGCTGAAAATGTTCTTGAAATTAGGGCCTATATAGAAGGTAGGTCATTACTCGGCATAAAGGCTGTAGATATTCACCGCGAGGTGTGTGACATTTATGGGGAGGGCCAAATGTCCCACAGGACTGTTTGTAGGTGGGTAGCTAAATGTAGTGATGGGCAGCAGCAACTGAAAGATGCTGCTCGCCCAGGTCGTCCTGCAACAACTACGACCAAAGGTAACATAGAAAAAATCCGAAATATCCTGAAAACTGATGCTCGATTCACCGAAAGACAATTGGCTCGAATGACAAACTTGTCGTTAGCAAGAGTTCATGCAATTTTGAAGAAATACCTAAAGTTAGAAAGATAAATGCAAGATGGATACCCCATTTGTTAACGGATGAGCAAAAGAAGACGCGTGTAACAATGGCAAAAAAAACTTCTCAAAATGTACACAAAATATAGTAAAAAGGCTTTTGATAATATAGCCACTGGTGATGAGACCTGGTGTATTATTTTGAACCAAAGCGGAAGGTTTCCAACCGAATATGGGCCACTAAAAATGCCAGACGCCCAAGTATTGCCAAACGAATACGAACGGTAAAGAAGGTTTTGTATGCTACTTTTTTCACTAATAAGGGTCCAGCTATTCAAATCCCGGTGCCAAAAGGCAGAACGGTCACAGGCAAGTTCTATAAAAACGTTGTTCTGAGAAAATTGAAGAACTACTACAAAAGTAGCCGCCCAAAAACAGGACTTAAGTATGTCCGACTTTTGCATGATAATGCACCCGCTCACAAGGCACGTATTGTGACTGACTTTTTGGAGTCAGAGAAGGTTACCGTCCTTCCGCACCCTCCGTATTCGCCAGACTTGGCCCCCTGCGACTATTTTCTCTTTCCAAAACTTAAATATCATTTATCTGGAAGGAGATACGATTCGAGAAATGCCCTTGGATCTGCTGTTTATCAGTGTCTGAAGAGTATGAAAAATTCTTCCAAAAATGGATTGACCGGCTAAAAAGGTGTATTCTGGCTGGCGGAGAGTATTCTGAAGGGCAGAGCAAATTAAAATGAACCAAAGCACTTCCGCTATATGAGCACCGATGCAAGTGACATTATTTTTGGAACACCCCTCGTACCACACGTGTCGCCAAAATGACTGATAGGTAAATCCTTGCAACTCTACACCATTTAGACAATAGTCTATAGAAAAGAGGGTAAAATAGCGGAGATTTAATTGCTGCTGTCAAATACAGATAAGAGACCCGGCTTAAAAAAAAGCAGCTGTCCATTTTAAGAAAAATCTCACCCTCTCTTCCCCAAATAACATCACTTTAATCTTGACAGATAAGTTCATATCAATACTTTCATACCAATTTCACCAGGATACACGTATCCATCATTATATTGGCAAATTGTATACTCTCATTTTTAGCAGACATCGTGCATCTCTCTTATTAAACCTGTAACTACAATGCATGTTATGTTTTCACTTGTAACTGTCTTGGAAAATTAATTACTATGTGCTATCTACTTAATCTCACTCTTATCCATTTGAACATTGTTTCCAATGAGTGGGTCATGGTTAAATGACGTGTCTGGCAAGATATTTTGTTGTACAGGAATTTAGACATAGAATATATCATTTGCCGTACATTTACGACAATATATGTTATATAAATATAAACCCCGCTAATACGACCACCTAAAATAGGTATAATTCTGGGTGGTAGAGGCAGGTGGTAGCTGGGTGGTAGAGGCAGGTGGTTGCTGGGTGGTAGAGGCAGGTGGTAGCTGGGTGGTAGAGGCAGGTGGTTGCTGGGTGGTAGAGGCAGTTGGTAGCTTAATGCTCCTAGAGAAGCTTTCTGCATCACTTTTGTCCAGCAATAAGCAACCAGCTGCTTATAACGACACATATGTTTATTCATTAAGTGGTCGCATTGGAAGGGTTCTACTATATGGTATGCGCCATATAACTGGCATTTGCAAACAAGATCCAAGCTGTCTGATATTCGATCAATAGTTTCGCAAAAGCTGGAACGATTAGGAAGTAATAAAACTTGCACCATATCTGTTTGAGTATACATAATTACATGATGATAAGTGTAAATCAAATACATGTACATAATTTCTGATTAGATTGTGGACTCATTTAAAACTGAAGGGGGTCTATTGATTATTCACTTATAATGTACATAGGCTTCAGTAAAACTAATATTGAATGTTCTTAGAAAGACATGAATACCCATGTAGACGAACATGTCATTGTGCAATGTAGACCTATTCCGATTCGATAAAGGCTTTGGGAAATATTGATCTGATGCCAAACAGATTGGATCTTGCTGAGACTGTGGAGTTACTCGGTATCTCAACGGAATTCTGTTTTCAAATGCGACAAAGGTCGACAAAACCTCTCTAAACCGGAATTCTAGTAGAGAAAAAACGGATACTTTTAGAAAGGATCTTGCTTTATGCAGAATGAGGAGCTTTCCGCCCGACTTTCACCAGGCATTAAGCTGCCGTCTATCTCCAAGACCGATAGTCCGGTGTAGATGGGGTTTTACTGTAACATTCCTTAATCGAATTAAAAGTTTGAGCAGACATGACGTTTCAAGGTGGATTTGGTTTAAACCTTAAGTATGTCTATTGTGTCAACATGACTGTCAGTACATGTAGTTTCTCAAAAAGCGAACAAATAAAATGTGCATAAAAATGCTTCATTTCAGAGCAGACAGATCTTTTGCAACACGATATTGTTTAACTATGTCGCTCCCAAATATTGTTGTCAGCAAAGTTTCTGGGTCTCCAACAAGTTTGATGTGTTTAACTTCCTCACATTTCTTTTGAAAACATTACAACAGTGACAAACGGTTTGGATCCTGATGTGACACCGCGTTACTCGGCGTCTCATTTGGATGCAAACTTTTTGCATATGATAGGTAATTACAATTGCGACACTGGCAGCGAAAGTGTTAAAGGGACCATTATTACTACTAACAGTTCAGTACAGACAGACCTTTTGAAACATGATAAGGTTTAAATCTTCCGTTGCCAACAACTGTCGTGAACAACATTTGTGTCTTCTACATTTAAGTTCGTTTAATTTTCTCCCCTTTTCTTTAACCCCTTTCCACATAAATACTCCTGTCTACTTCTTTGCAAGAAGATCAGACTCAGCTAACACGGCTCATGATATGCATGATGTCATATAAGTATAAACACTCTGGTCATGTTGTATGAGCACGTTATAATTATAATTTAGAAAAAGTCTGGATCAAGGTGAGGCATAAGGTAACATCTGATTTCATTCGTCTCCTATAGGGGACGTTTGATTATTTTTAGACAGGGCTAGGGTTGAAACTAAACTTAACCCTTTCCCTGTTCTGTGTTTATTACACATTTTAATACCTACTGAATATACATGGACAAAATTGTTCTAATGCAATATGGAAGGTGGAACATTGTAGCCCTTTTAAAAAGAAAAGAAACAGATCTATCAAATTCCATAGCAAACAGAGCAGACCCTGAGGAGCCGTCTGATCTGGGTCTTCTCTGTTTGCAGGTGCGTTAAAACACGTTTATATGAGGGAAAGGTTTAAATCTAAACACTATCAAAACATTAAATAAGTAACAACATTAAATTCTTACCTGAGATATGTTAAAGGCAGCTTTGAAGTTGCTGTTATAAACACTGAAATCATAGAATCATAGAAAAGAATCGATTTTTTGTAAATTCTTATATACTTGACTAACTGTAAAAACTAATGTAACTCTGGTAACTTTGCTTAATTTGAATCTTTGTGGAGGACCAGTAGATAATGCTACATACCAAATATCAATGGTCTAGGCCTTGCGGTTTCAGAGAAGAAGATGTTTAAAGATTTTCCAATGAAAAACTGATAAGCCCCGGGGCGGGGCCATTTTTGGTCCGGGGTCATAATTTGAACAATCTTTGTAGAGGACCATTAGATGATGCTACATACCAAATACCAAAGGTCTAGGCCTTACGGTTTCAGAGAAGAAGATTTTTGAAGATTTTCCAATGAAAAACTGATAAGCCCCGGGGCCGTTTTTGGTCCGGGGGTCATAGTTTGAACGATCTTTGTAGAGGACCATTAGATCATGCTACATAACAAATATCAAAGGTCTAGGCCTTACGGTTTCAGAGGAGAAGATTTTTTAAAGATTTTCCTAAGAAAAACTGATAAGCCCCATGGCGGGCCATTTTTGGTCCGGGGTGCGTAATTCGAACAGTTTTGGTAGAGGACCATTAGATGATGCTACATACCAAATATCAAAGCTCTAGGCTTTGTGGTTTCAGAGAAGAAGATATTTAAGTAAATTGTTGGCGACGCACGACGCACATACGCACGACGACGGACGCCGGAGCCAGTCCCCTCACAATACCTCACCTGGCACTTTGTGCCAGGTGAGCTAATAAAGGGTACGACAAAAACGAGATAATACAAATATCCGACGTCCCTCCGTTTCCGGATTTAAGAGGTCGCCTTCATAGAGTACTAAATCTTTCTTGTCGGCGTACATGCAAAGAGGCCAGCGTGATTCCCAACTGTACAGGGTTGACAACGAGACATGCAGCATGTTGTAGTACCATAGGATCATATCCCTTTCTAATGTTTTTTAATGTATATAGTGACCAAAGTAAGAAAATGGGTATGTCCAATACTTTTACGAAGCTTGTAAATCACATCACCATAAAATTCGGGATGTGAAACACCGTGAAGCAGGAGCGCTTTAAGATTACATTTGTTCTTGCCAATAAGTGAGAGATTTCGATAATAAAATTTAGATAATATTTTTCTTAGTTTATTATATCTATATCCTTGCTTAAGCAGCTTCTCAGTTAAAATGAGATTTCGAATGTTAAAATCGTCAACAGAAGAACAAGCTCTAGCAAATCCAATAAGTTGAGATATATAACTTTTCACACTTATCATACTTTTTACATGGTCAGAGACGATCGTCTTTTCATCAGTATTTTCTGAAATGTGTGACTTGGTATTCATAAACGTACTTTCGTTTTCTCTATATTAAACCTACTTTCGTTTTCATCGATTTAAAAACATGTTATTTTACACAAAACCTTACGTTTGAAACTTTTTTAAGAACAGTTTCTTTCAAATGGATGGGCACTCTATCAAAAACACCAAATGTTGTCGATTTCAGGACATCCAGGGACTTTTGCGTAAGAGTTAACATGAAATGAAACCAAGCGATGCAATAGATACAGGCACGAGAAAATATGGGTTTCCTTTACACAAAACATAATATTAACCCTTTACCTGATAGAAACGATTTGTGTAAACAGAGTTGACTCTGATCAGGTGGCCCGTGTAGGACCAGACTGATCAGCAACACCTCTGGCTGATTATAGAATAATATCTTCTTTGTTCTAGAGTATCTGTCATGGCCAAGACTTCATCTGCCATTATAAAAAAATCAGTTAATGAATATTCATGAAACCGGGAATTCGTGTTAAAATGTCCACGATCTAAAGGGTTAAAGTATTTATAGAATTATTTGACATTTGTTAATACAAACATTGCTATTCTCCTGCATGTTCAAATATGTAAATCAAGAGATCCCGGATTCAACAGAATACAACATCCAGAGTATGGTTAGCATGACATTGAAAACGATTAGAAACACACACATTGAGATATCAACGTTTTTGCTAACGTCTTTCCATGTGATATCAGAATTATGGTTTATTTCCTCATTCAAAGAAGATTCCGTTTCTGCTGCTGTCATTTTGTCCTTGATGTTAGTGGAATGATTTACTTTCCCAGATGTATTGGCATTGTCCTTCTCAGCGTTGTCTGTGATCTGGGAGGCTACAACCTCCGTATTCTTTCTCAGTTTAGGTGGTCTACAACACAATACTCTAAGCAGAGGATTAACCTTCATATCAGATTTGTGATGATCCTTTCTCAACTTCATTATAACGATGAACGTTGTCATAATGCTTATTGAAACATCGCCAACGAGGTATATACACATTAGAGGAACTGGGTTTGACGTTTTTGGAATATTGTCAGAAACAGTGGTTAGAAGTATTGTAAGTGACAGCACTATGGTCATGGCATAACTCACCCTCACTCCAGATTCGTTAGGCAATAAGAAAACAAAACTCATCAGAAACCCCAATCCGCGTAATGGTAATAACAGTGTCAGAATGTAAAAAGCTGGACGTCTTCTGACAGTTATTGTAAACAAGGCCTCCTCAACCCCGTATATGTTTCTTGTTGAATAGTCTGCATTGACTAATTCCCATTCAATATGCTCTGTAAAAACGTTAGTATTTGTGCCGGTTACATTGAAACGAATCTGCCGATTCCAAAAGTCGTACAGGAAATATGAGATAACGCAAGTATGTTCGTCATTTGGCCAGTATCTTGAATATATAGAACATGTCAATTCATTCACTCCACCTGGACTCCAAAAGGCAAAGCCATTTGATTCGTAGTTGACCAACATCGAGCTTTGTCCGACTTTCTCAAATTCCACCGGTTGTCCTAGAGTAAGCGGAGGAGTCCAGACGTAGTTTGATTGCATCATAACCGAAGTAATACCATCGTTGTCACTAGGTGTCCATTTTATTTTCTCATCTAGCCAAGAACACTCCAAAGACAATACGGTCCACAGTGCCCCTCGACCGATGTCTACTTCCAGAAGCCGATAAAAAGTAATTCCGACTGTCACATTAAACAACTCTGTTTGATTATTTAGAGGAATGACACTAGGGTCATATCCAGTAAGCAGTGCAGCTTTTAGCTGGGTCACGGTTTCATAGCTGTATGCGGATGCATGTTTCAACGATGACCCAAACAACATGCACAAAATGATCTCACTGAAGACAAACATACTGCTTATATTGAAATATTACTTTTGCAGTCTTTCTGCAAGTTGTATACGTGTCTAAAACAGTACCAAAATGTTTGTTCTGGTTTTTAATACTGTTAACAGAAAGGCATTATATTTAAAACTCAGTACAACAACCCGGCAGTCCTAGTAAATGCTACTTTACTAGCAAAGTATATCCCGTTTGTAAAAGCCACTCTAAAATAAAAAAGTATGTCTTTATTGAACATTATTAAACTAGCTTCTGTCCAACTATTTGCAAATGCATTCAAATAATGCAACAAGCGTGTCAAAAGCATGAATAAGTTTTATAACAGGACCGGTGTGTACGGTGAAATATGTAAATTAAGCATTGCGTATTAAGACCAACTCGATTGTACAATGACATAGCGATAGTTCCGGCTTGCACAGCTGGGTATTGATTTACACCTATCACGTTTGTCATATAATAGCACACTATACACATTGGAAAAGAAAGTAATTTAGCAATCTTAGCGCAGTCTATTGTGGCACACCTATTGCTGAACCTTTGGCAAAATGCCAACAAAACTGTCATAGCTGTATTGGTATGATTGCATTCTACATGTTGTCCTGTGTTCACCGTCGTCTATGTTGTGGGTAAGTCCAGCGGGGATACCTTTATTTACAATATTTGTAAAGCTAGGGTGACTTTGAGAGAAGTGTGAGGTTAGGACGTCCGTAAACCGGTTTAAACCCCCAGTGGTGTTTTTGCTGCTGACCGTGCCAAGGCGGTACTCTCTTTGTCACCCTTCCTTTTGTTTGCATTGCGTCTTTGTGCTTGTGGTTTGTTCATGTTGTGGAACGTTTGTCCCTGGTTCTTGTGTGTCTTTTGGTGTTTTCTGTGTTCATTTCGTGTGTGTGTGTGCGTTTGGGTGTGTGGTTGTGTGTGTGTGTGTGTCATGCTGTCTATCGGTGTTTTGGTGGTGGTTGCGTCTTGCATGTGGCTTTGCCTGCTTGACTTTACTACTTTTCCATTTATAAGCACAATAGTGTTGTTTGTGCAGTGTGGCGGCGGTGAAACGTCTCCCCGTACATCCAATCAATATTGTTTTCTTCCTCTTGCAGGAATTGCTCTACATTCAATGTGTTTCCTCATACCTTTACACCGTACTTTGCACTTCATGGTGGCTTCCGTACTCACCGACATATTGTGTGACTATTTTAATTTCCCTTTTAAGATTTGTGCCGTTTGCGTTTTCTCTAGTGCGACTTTACCTTATTTGTGTTTCTTCTTACTTTTTACCCATTCAATGTTTCACTATTCAATGTTTCATTCATATTCTTAGTCTTCTTTATTTTTGTCATAACCTCTGGTATGTTTTCTATTATTTTACACCACTTTTCGTTACATACGTATGTCGCTTTTTACAGAAGGGTGCTACAATTACTACACAAAATATGAATAGTCTCCCTAAACTCAAAATTAATAACTTAAACTTACACTCTGTGTCTTCCGTTCAGATTCCTCATAACCTGGCTAATTTCCAATCACTACAGCCGTCAGTTTGTATTAAACCTCTAAAATTGTCTTCTGCTTCATCTTTTCATGTTCCCTCTTCGGCTATTAGTAACATTTTTCATAATGGACCTAAAATCGTTTTGTCTCCTTTAAAGCAATCTATCATTCGTTATAGTAAAGTCCATCTAAATTCACATTATTTGAACAAAAGACATAGGGTGTATCCAATAATTACTAAGTGCAATAGTAAGAGGTGTATGTGTTGCAATTTCATTTCTACTAGATCAACAATTAAATCTCTTGTTAATGGTAGAGTGTTTAGTGTGAAGATTAATTCTGATTTAGACTGAAACTCATCTAATATTATATATGTTCTTACATGAAATGCGCCACGTTGTGGCATTCAATATGTAGGTCAGACAGGACGTTCTTTAAAAACTAGGTTTCGTGAACACAGTTACCATTGCCGGATCAAAAAAGTACGCAATTTTCTTTACCAGCATTTTCGTCATACAGGACATTCTTTCAAATATGTTTCGGTTCAACCAGTAGAACAAATTTATTATGATTCTAAAACTACTGGTAGTTTAAAATCTAAAGCTCGTTTCATCACAGAGCTAGACTGGATAAAGAAATTACAAACACCTTTTCCTTTAGGCCTTAATGATAACATTTTCCAAAGCGGCAATATTTCTAAAGATCCAAGTATCGACATTTTCTCTATATTTTCTATTCGAAAACGTAAAAGTAGATCACATGGCAGACGTAGAAATGGTAATGTTAAGCGTAAATTACGTCGTAATATGTCTATTCATGATTTACATACTATTCTAAAACAAACTGGTAAACATTCTATGTTATCTTGTTTATCGTCTTTACCCTTTTCCTGTCTTAAGTCAATAGACGAAGAGGCTGATAAAATCTATATGCGTACAGATCCGTTAATTAATACTGCCTCACTTATACAAAGTTACACACAGCATGTTCTTCGTCCACGTATTGATAAAGAATCTGAATATAAAAGACATTTTCTGAAACTTCAGTTCCTAAATAAAGGTATCGATTTTATTGATATTCAAAGTATATTTCGTGATAAGAATGTAATCGATGCTATTCCCAAATATTTCATCAACTCTGAATCACCTATCATCTGTTATAAATATAATAAACCTATTAGAAATGTTATTTTGAACTACAATAAAATTGTCTCTGACTTAAATATTGATGTTAATACCCCTATTTCTTGAGATTGTAGCATTTCTAGCTTTTGCTATAAACCAGTTGGTCATGTCATTACTGGTAATTTTGATATCATTAAGGATAAACGTCTCAGGACCCTCCTAACTAAAGGACCTTAATATAGATTACCTTCCCTTATTGATTTTGACGCTTGTCGAACTCATATTGCGGAAGCTATTCAAGAATTCTGCATCAAATGGTGTCGACGAGAACATGCTGATGTTAATGCCCTTTCGGATTGGAAGAAATGTATTTTCGATATTATTGATACACGAATAACTTTTTACAAATCAAATAACCATCTTTTACCACCTCGACCTAGAGTTACATTTCGCTACTTGAAGAAAAACATTTCTAATTTTCATTCAGATTATGTTCTTGTTCCTGCTGACAAGGCATCAAACAATGTAATCATTATTTGAAGATTGTATTATGTTGATGTTTTAAAGAAGGAGCTAACTGATTCAAAAACTTATATAACAGTTCAAACACCTGAAAAAGATATAGTCTCGGAACATGTAAAAATGTGCAATGATTTTAAGTCTGGTCCTAACATAAAACAACATAAACTTTCTACTTTGTACTGGATTCCGAAACTACATAAAAACCCTTATAAGTCGCGTTTTATTGCCAACTCTAGCTGTTGTACCACTACTAAATTATCTATACTTTTGACGTCCTGTCTTACTACGATCAAAGAACATGTTAAACGCTACTGTGATAAAATATATGAAAATTCTGGTATTAATGTTTTTTGGTCCATAAAAAATTCAAATGATGTTTTAACAAAACTTGAAAATGAACAGTATAACATTTCTTTACTGAGCTCTTATGATTTCTCTACACTCTATACTACTCTACCTCACCATCTTATAAAGGATAGACTTATTAAATTAATAGAAAAAACCTTTGCCAGAGAAAACAAAATGTTCATTGCTTGTAATGTTCAACGTTCATTCTTTTCGAATTCAGAAGTTGAACATTACACAATGTGGACTTGCCTTGATGTTTGTAGATCTCTTACCTTTCTTTTAGATAATATATTTGTGCGTTATGGAGATACCATATATCGTCAAGTTGTTGGTATACCCATGGGTACAAATTGTGCCCCTCTTGTTGCAGATTTGTTTTTGTATTGCTACGAGAGGGATTTTATGCTTAGCTTAAAACCTGATACACAGACCGATATTGTTAATGCTTTTAATAAAACTTCAAGGTATTTAGACGATATTTTGAATTTAGATAATCCTTATTTTGATACTATGGTTTCTTCAATCTACCCAAAAGAACTGTCTTTAAACAAAGCTAATCAATCTGACATTAATGCTTCATTTCTAGATTTGAATCTTTCAATTACAAATGATAAAGTTTCGTCCAAAGTATACGATAAAAGAGAAGATTTTAATTTTAAAATTGTTAATTATCCTTTTCTAGATGGGGATGTGCCACGTTCTACATCTTATGGTGTTTATATTTCTCAACTTATTAGGTTTGCCCGAGCCTGTTCTTTGCTTGAAGATTTTAACAGACGTAATTTAGTTATAACTGATAAACTTCTTAAGCAAGGTTACAGATATCACAAACTTCGGAAAACCTTTTCTAAATTTTATTATCGAAATTTACCTCTCATTAGTAAATATAATTGCAATCTACGGACGTTACTGTGACAAGGCATTTCTCAACCAGAATTTTATGGGGATGTTATCTACAAACTTAGGAAAATTCGGGGTCATATCCATTTTCATGATTTGTTTATAAAACGCATTAAAAAATTTAAAAAGAAAGGTTATGATCCTATTATATTGCAACACACTGCATGTTTGGTTATCGACCCTTTTACAGTCGGTAGCTACGCTTCCCTCTTTGCTTGCGCGATGACAGGCCGAGGGTAGTACTCTATGATGGTATACTCTTAAACTTGGATACAGGAGGAGCTTACCAGACTCATGTATTATTTTTTCCCTGTCGTGCCCTTAACGGCTTACCTGCAGGTGCTCTGACTTCAGCAAAGTCATTGAGTACATATTTGACGGATTGTCACAGTTATTATGCTATGTTCTACATGTTGTCCTGTGTTCACCGTCGTCTATGTTGTGGGTAAGTCCAGCGGGGATACCTTTATTTACAATATTTGTAAAGCTAGGGTGACTTTGAGAGAAGTGTGAGGTTAGGACGTCCGTAAACCGGTTTAAACCCCCAGTGGTGTTTTTGCTGCTGACCGTGCCAAGGCGGTACTCTCTTTGTCACCCTTCCTTTTGTTTGCATTGCGTCTTTGTGCTTGTGGTTTGTTCATGTTGTGGAACGTTTGTCCCTGGTTCTTGTGTGTCTTTTGGTGTTTTCTGTGTTCATTTCGTGTGTGTGTGTGCGTTTGGGTGTGTGGTTGTGTGTGTGTGTGTGTCATGCTGTCTATCGGTGTTTTGGTGGTGGTTGCGTCTTGCATGTGGCTTTGCCTGCTTGACTTTACTACTTTTCCATTAGTATAAAAGCATGCACTTCACCTAACAAATGTCATTTAAAAAAACCAAAGTTCTTCATTCATATTTGCAGCTTGTAACGAAATGATATGCCGAATAAGTCTCATCATATTCCAAGTAGTTTGATACTAGGTCGACTATTTCGTTTTTGTCGTACCCTTTATTACTTTTCTACAGTTACTCTTTTTGCAGATCAATCATTGAGTACACTAGCGATAGGTGGATACAGTTTGTTCACTTAAATGTTTTCGTTATACATGCATTTTACCACCGTATTTGCCATCGCGGTTGTTGTAGATTAGTCGGAGAGGGAATACGTTTATTTACACTGTGTGTCTTTGAGGGTGGTGATGGAATAAATGTGAGGTTGGGCGCCGATAAACCGGTTTAACCCCCAATGACTTTTGTCACTGACCGTTCCAAGGCGGTACTTCCATCTCCCCCCTATGGTATGTTTGTTTTGTCTTTGTGCGTCTCTTGATGTTTTTATAGTTGTGTATATTTATTGTTTCCTTGTGTTGCTGTTCGGGCGGCTGTTTGTTCTGTATGTTGTATTTCCTGCATGACTCATGTTTGTACTTTTATATAAACACTACACCGAATGTGAAGTATTCATCAACATTTGCTCCTATTACATGAAAGATTGTCACACTCGACAATGTTACATCATAGCATCGGTAAAGAACACGCTTTTACATGATACTTGCATTGGAGAATGCCTACTTCTACTAGTTGATTTGAAAATTCCTGATAAGATGTCCATACGTAGAAGGTTACTACCTATACACGTTTTACTTTCATACATCCAATATCTCCTTACCATGGGTTAATTTTGGACCATTTTAATAACATTCAAGTAAAATATCGTACTAACAACTAGTGTAGACCCTGATCAAACTTCAGGGACTGTTCAATCTTGATTTGCATTATTTGCGTCAGTATGTCAGAATACATGAGTAATTAAGGTACGTTGTAATTACCTAAGTCAGATTAGAAGTTAGAAATACAATACCGAACGTGTCTCGACGAAAGTGAAGACTGTTCATTAATAATGTAGAACCGAATAAATGTCAGCATTATTACCCGCCATAGTGCTTGTTCACCTCCCTTCAGAATTTATTATCTTCACAACAGCAGGTGTTAAGTGCTTGTGTGGCGGCCGTAAAACGTCGCCCCGTACTTCATTCTCAGTGTTGTTATACCTTCTGATCCTTCGAGATCATGGATTTCAGTACTTCTTGTTTTGAAAATTGAATACCGCTTAAGCCGGTGCTAGGGGCGTGAGCAGTGTTACACTTTCAATTACTGTCCATGAACAGACTCAATAAAACCGAGTCTGCAATTTTCTCTTTTTGTGTTGCAATTTTTGCTCTCGGGGGATCACCTCCCTTCAGAATTTATAATCTTCACAACAGCAGGTGTTAAGTGCTTGTGTGGCGGCCGTAAAACGTCGCCCCGTACTTCATTCTCAGTGTTGTTATACCTTCTGATCCTTCGAGATCATGGATTTCAGTACTTCTTGTTTTGAAAATTGAATACCGCTTAAGCCGGTGCAAGGGGGCGTGAGCAGTGTTGCACTTTCAATTACTGTCCATGAACAGACTCAATAAAACCGAGTCTGCAATTTTCTCTTTTTGTGTTGCAATTTTTGCTCTCGGGGGGTCACCTCCCTTCAGAATTGTTAATACAAGTGGTAGCTTAATACAGGCTTGTTGTTTTGCAAATGGCTCCGATATTAGATTAAGGATCAGCTGAACCCTAGGACCCCCTAGCGGGATTTTATGACACCTATATCACCGTAAAGCTTAATCTATCCCCCATCGAATGTCACTTGTTTGATGTTATATGGATGCTGACTAAGCTTACAGTATGCGATTGATTATCTGCCCCTAAATTCGTAATATTACGTTTTATGTGTATGTATACAAGAGATTACGGAGTCCAAAATGACAAGTTTTCAAACCACATTGCTTAAAATTATTATATTTCATGTCGATCAACATGTTTGAAAAAGAAAAGATTACATTGAACTGAAAACAGCAAAAATGATCTCCCTTGTAACTGTAAAAAAGAAACGACTTAGCCTTAATATACATATAACAAGCTATTTTTCAGTTATATATGGGGAAACATTTTGCATATGGACTGAATACAATGTATACTCATTTGGGCCCTGCATTGAAAATGCAGGATTCCTATAGGAATCACATTTTCTGTCCGTCTGTCTGTCCGTCCGTTCGTTCGGCCGTCCGTTCGTAAACAGTTGATGTGACTCGATAACTCAAAACAATACTTCACATATTGGTTTCATATTGAGGACATGTGCTTAGTACCATCAGAGGAAGATGCCTATAGTTTTAGGGTTGAATCAGATCACTATGTCTAGAGTTATCTGCCCTTGATTCATAAAAAATACCATCAAAATTTGTCAACACTTTTGGTGTGAAGCGATTAATCAAATAGTACTTCACATATTGGTTTCATATTATGAGCAAATGCTAAGTATCACCAGAGGAACATATGTCTAGCGTTATCTGCCCTTGATTCATCAAAAATGTCAATCGTTTGTCAACACTTGATCTGATGTGAAACCTCAAAACAGTACTTCACATATTTGGTTCATATTAAAGGCATATGCTTAATATTAGGAGAGAAAGACAGTACAGGTTTTGGGTTGAATGAGATCACCATGTCCGGAGTTCTCTGCCCTTGATTTATCAAAAATGCCATATTCGACAAAAGTTCGTCTGCATGGCCCTCTCTGACCAAGTCAGTTATCTAGTTAAGATCATATCTGCAACATAAAACAATTTCAATTGAGAGAAGTGTGAGGTTAGGACGTCCGTAAACCGGTTTAAACCCCCAGTGGTGTTTTTGCTGCTGACCGTGCCAAGGCGGTACTCTCTTTGTCACCCTTCCTTTTGTTTGCCTTGCGTCTTTGTGTTTGTGGTTTGTTCATGTTGTGGAACGTTTGTCCCAGGTTCTTGTGTCTCTTTTTGTGTTTTCTGTGTTCATTCGTGTGTGTGTGTGTGTGTGTGTGTGTGTGTGCGTTTGGGTGTGTGGTTGTGTGCGTGTGTGTCATGCTGTCTATCGGTGTTTTGGTGGTGGTTGCGTCTTGCATGTGGCTTTGCCTGCTTGACTTTACTACTTTTCCATTTATAAAACAATTTCATAACATATTTATCATTGCTGATACTGTAAGTGTACATGTTATATCTAATGTGCTCAGAAACTAATATTCTATTAATGCACTTTGTTTGGTAATCTGTCAAATAATTCTAGGGCAGTTATCTCAGAAGTTCTGATGCTAGTAGATTCTTCTGAATAATAATTTTCCAAAAAGGTCGCACCGACGGCCATTAAAAAAGTGCTAGCCGTAAGAGTTATACTATTGTTTGAGAGGCCACACGCAGAGAATGTACCGGTAGGTTGTTCTGTGAAAAAAGGGCGCAGATAAAAGGAAGAATATGTAGAGCTATTCTTCCAGGAAGCAGCCCTTAGGATCCCATCCAACGGGGCGTGATTGAAATATGCACAGGAAGTGGAAATTATATTCATGAATAGGCAAATCAGCAAGATAGCAGTTTGTTCTCAAACTGGGACAATTTTGTGCGTATTGAACGTTGTTGTAATTATCATGTGTAAGTTTATTTTGTCATTCATCTTAAAACCGCTTAATGACAAAATAGCGTTTTTTACATTTTGTGGGGTCATTTTACCCCCATCCACTTTCTTTTCTATACTGACTCAATATTGTGTACCTATGGAACAGAAAATGAATAAATAAATGACCTGACAACATTTATGTGCCATTTGAAACCTTTTAATATGAAACATTAATAAACATAACATACTTGTTTGCTAAATAATGTCATATTTTTACAATTTAAGCAGTTTATTTCAGATTCGCATTAATATTCATGAATATGCAAATGAGCAAATTCTGAATAAAAGACGCCTGACATATGATAAATATATTGATATTATTTTAAAACTATTTTGGATGTTTTATAAACAAAATAAATTTTAACTATTATCGGCCATAGGGCTGTGTTTCCTTAAGAATATAACCCAACAGTTTTGCAAAAGAAATTTACACCCCTTGCTAATTCCGATGTTCGGCTTCCCACCAAAACTTGTGCACATACTTTTAATAAAATTTTATTTATCATTGAGACTATACCAATACACATAGCACACTTTTAACAGGAACTGATCTGGTATTGAATTAATTTATATTTAAGAGGTTTGTCTTAAATGAATTAACATATCCTAAGTCTCAGGTGTTGTAGTTATAAACAACACAGAACTTTATCTATAACGGTTACATCATTGTGGTATTGTCAACATGAGCAGCATATGTACATATGCAAGTCTTATCAGTTTATGCCCAATATGCATACATTTCTAGCAACCGATACACGACCAATACTACAATACTATACCTAGTTCTAAGCAGTTTAACGCAAGTACAAGAATTAGTCGTGCAGGAAACATCCCATACAGAACAAACAGCCGCCCGAACAGCAACACAAGGAAACAGCAAATGTCCATAACTATAAAAACATCAAGAGACGCACAAAGACAAAACAAACATACAATTGGGGGAAGATGGAAGTCAAACTAACGGAAATGCCCGTGCAACAGGGCACATTATTATGCTATGCTAATGAAAAGTCAAACCATACTAAAGCCTATATACTTACGTCATGAGCTTCTACATCTTCGTCGCGTCCGCCATTTTAAGTTTAACATTTCCCACTCCGCCCAAGAAACAAACAGCCGCCCGAACAGCAACACAAGGAAACAGCAAATGTTCATAACTATAAAAACATCAAGAGACGCACAAAGACAAAACAAACATACAATTGGGGGAAGATGGAAGTCAAACTAACGGAAATGCCCGTGCAACATGGCACATTATTATGCTATGCTAATGAAAAGTCAAACCATACTAAAGCCTATATACTTACGTCATGAGCTTCTACATCTTCGTCGCGTCCGCCATTTTAAGTTTAACATTTCCCACTCCGCCCAAGAACTAACAGAATAGACCCAAGACATAATATAATATACAGAAGACGGAATACATAGACAAATGTCCATAATGGGCTTCGTATCCATCCTATGTTGATGCCACTAATTTAAGTAATGTGACAGCAAGGCAACGTCCATCTTTGAAATTAAGAATGAGTAGAGCTAAGATTTGCCACGGAAACAATATCTGTAACTGAATGAAATATATCAGCTTATATTTTAACTGTTGAATATCTTAAAACGATAACCACTTAGAATTTAGTGAACGAGATCGATATATCAGAAAAAGTATTTTTGTTCATTTTGTGCTTCATACAATTTCAATAATGGACCATTCTTTGTATCACAAAGAATATTACTTAATGCTAAAAATATACATTACTGAGCATCCTTTTGTGCCAAACGCATTTGTAATTATTTTAGGTATATTCCAGTTGTCTACCATCATGCGAACGGAGCATCAAATTATTTTGATTCTGATGAGATGCTGAGCTAACTTTAATCCAAACTACATGCAAAGGGAAAAACATTTGCATGTATCGTGCTTATTGGTTAATAGGCGTTATCCCATTCCCTAATAGACTATTTTTAGACCGAACCTCTTTGAAAAAAACTACTGATAAGGGGCATTTATTGGAACAATGAAAACACATCAGATTGTGTAGTTAGAAACATTTGTGATATTTATCAAAATGTCCAAATATAATTCAAAATGAATTTACAGAGTCGCCAAAAATCTACTGAAAATTAGTATAAATTTACAAAAATAAAAAGGGTTAATTTATGTAGTTTTAAAATATTTGTGATATTTATCACAAAGAGTTTCAAAAGGTGAATCAGATGCACACAAGGACATCAATATGAGTGATATGGTTATGACATTTCACAGATCATCTGTCGTGTTGTAGTACTTTAGATCGAAGAGGATGCCCAGGTCTTTACGGTATGTAAAGTTGGGCACGCACAAGCCTATTGACTTCGTATGATTCCCAATATGATACTATAGGCATTACATACACATAGATTAACAAGCTTTGAAATCTCCCACTATTTCACAAAAGAGGCGTGTAAAGTATTACGATTCATTTTGAGTGTTAATACTGTAAAGTGTATTATATAGGAAAACCAATTGCCTGACGGTATATAGCATTCCCATAACGTACAAATATGTTATCCAAAAGAAAGGTAAGAGATTTGCAAACTTCTGAGCACGTCCAATTAGTGTAATAGTTCATTTGCTCGTCAGTAAAGAAAGCTTTTTCAGCATTACATGCCAGGAATGATGTTTATTCCCGGGCAAATACTTTCTAGATTAAATTAGTAAAAGTACAAAAATGAGTCATGCAGGAAACACCACATACAGAACAAACACTCGCCCGAACAGCAACACAAGGAAACAGCAAATGTACATAAGTAGAAAAAACAACAAGAGACGCACAAAGACAAAACAAACATACAATAGGAGGAATATGGAAGTACCGCCTTGGAACGGTCAGTGACAAAAGTCACCGGAGGGTTAAACTGGTTTATGGGCGCCCAACCTCACACTTATTCCATCCCCATCCTAAAAGACAAACAGTGTAAATAAACGTATCCCCTCTCCGACTAATCCTTAATTAAAATATGAGGAAGGGTTGTGTACAGAGTAGAGTAATCGTACGTGCTTACAGTGGATGCAAGATACCTTTTGTTCTTTAGTTTGTTTAAGACTTCTGAAGAGTTCTTAATAGACCAGAAGATATTTATTCCAATATTTTCATAAGTCTTACCACAGTATAATTTTACATGTTCCTTTACCTTCGTTAAACAAGAAGTCAAAAGTATAGACAATTTAGTAGTTGTACATGAACTAGAATTTGCAATGAAACGCGCTTTATATGGTTTTTATGTAGTTTTTTGTAACCAATACATTGTAGGAAGTTTATGTTGTGTAATTTTAATATCGGTTCCAAGTTGTTCACACTTTTTGACATGGTCTGAAACGATGGTCTTTTCGTCGGTAGTAACTGAAATGTATGACTTGGTATTAATAATTTCCTGCTTCAAGACATCGATATAATGTAATCGTCAAATAATAATCACATTATTCGATGCCTTATCAGCAGGAACAAAAACGTATTTTGAATGGAAATCCTGTAAACCATTTTTAAGATGTCTAAACTAAATTCTAGGTTTAGGTGGAAGAAGGTGTTTCTTAGAGCTATAAAAGGAAATGTGTTTGTCAATTATATAAAAATTTAGTTTTTTCTAACTAGAAAGAGCATTAGACTCAACATGTTCTCTTCGACACCACTTAATACTAACATTTTGTAAATCCTCCGCAATCTGAACTCCACAAGAGTTAAAATCTATCAAGGATGGTATTCTATATTTGGGACTTTTATTCAAAAGAGATCGTAGACGTTTATCTTTAATTATCTCAAATTTACCAGTAATCACATGACCAGCTGGAGAATAGTAAAATTTTGAGGTGGCGCAATCTCAATTATCAGGAATATTACCATTAATATTAAGGTCGGCCACAATTTTATTATAGTTGAAAGTTGTATTTCTAATGGGTATGTTATATTTGTACCAGATGATGGGTGGTTCTGTATTTTTAAAGTATTTAGGAATAGTGTTAATTACATTTTTGTCTCTGAAAATACTTTGGAGGTCAATAAAATCAATACCTTTATTAATAAAAGGAATTTTCAAGAAGAATATTTGATGTTCAGATAATTTGTCAATGTGTGGTCTGAGAACATGTAGGGTAAAGCTTTGTATCAAACTAGCCGTTCCTATGAGAGGATCTGATATAAAAATAATTTATCGGCTTGCTCGTCAATTTCTTGTAATGAAGATATAGATAAGGAGGAAAGTCTAGAAAGCATGACATGTTTACCAGAAGTTTGACGTAAAGTATGTAGATCAAGAATAGTCATTTTCAAACGAGATTTTCGTTAATATTACTATTTTTGCGAATGCAATTAAAACCAAAATAAGTCACAATTAAACCTTTCATATTGAACGGACCCCATTGTTAAACTGTAATGGACCATTGTAGTTTGGATATTCAGCATTCAAAGGGTTAACATTGGAACATTGACAGAATGCTGATGTCATACAGTATTTAAAAGCTTATTTGAGAGAACATTAAGAAGTACCGGAACACTGACCACACGTGTAAAGGATATAAATGTCACCCTGTCCAATACTACTGACACTTCTAATGTGTTACGCCCTGTGGTAGAGAACATTTGAAACGCAATGCAGAATACACATTCAGCGATTGTCATGTCAGACCCAATGTTCAGTTTTCACTGAAACTGAAAATCGTAGACAAAATGCCATTTAGATTTGAAATGCTGTGGTGGGTTTGATATTATACATACGGAAATAAATATTAAAATTCACACGAGAAGCTGATTTGCTAAAGTTGAATTGTTCTTCTATTAACTC
Organism: Azorinus chamasolen; assembly: GCA_963576725.1. Lineage (NCBI taxonomy): Eukaryota > Metazoa > Mollusca > Bivalvia > Cardiida > Solecurtidae > Azorinus > Azorinus chamasolen. The sequence goes on from OY755243.1 coordinate 78,297,410, forward strand.
ATTTCCTCCTAGAATATTTTTGACTCAACCTCTTTGATTTAATCTATCGAAAAGGAACATTAAGAATAGAAAAGGAGATTTAGAATTGTATAATTATGAAACCATTGTAATTAAATATCTAAATACAGTGGAGAACTGTGTAAAACAGCATATTCCAACTAAGACTGTTGTCATCCGACCTAATGACAAGCCATTCATGAACAATACCATTCGTTTAAAAATGAGACAGCGTAATCGTATGCATCGTAAGGCTAAAAGCTCTAACAACCCTGTAAACTGGGCAAACTTTCGCAAATTAAGAAACGAAGTGATTGAACTTGTTCGTAATTCTAAGGAGTCATATAAAACAAAATTATGTTCACAATTAGCCGATAAAACAATCCCACCTGGAAAATGGTGGCGAATAGCAAAATCATTAAATCAATTAAATAAAAAAGAAAAAAATACTCCACCACTCAAATTTGAAGGTCAATTTCTCGTCCATCCTGTAGATAAGGCCGGAGCTTTAAACAGTTATTTTTGTTCAGTCTCAAAAGTGCAAAACGAACCTTTGATTCCCACATTCAACCAGCGAACCAATGCAAACATATGTAATATAAATATAACCGAAAGAGAAGTTCTTGATCAATTATTAAATTTAAATGCATCCAAACCTTCAGGTCCTGATAACATCAGCCCCAGAATCCTTAAACATATAGCACCGTCCATCTCTAGTCCACTAGCAAAGTTATTCAACACGTCACTTACCAAAAACCAATTACCATATATATGGAAACGTTCTCATGTTATCCCAATGTATAAGGGAAAGGGTGAACCGGACTTACCAAATAATTATAGACCAATATCTCTCACTAGTGTTGTATGTAAAATTATGGAAAAGGTAATCTTTAAACATCTTTTTAATTTTATAAAAGATAATGGCCTCTTATGTACACAACAATCTGGATTTACCCCTAATGACTCTACTGTTAATCAATTAATTGACATATATAATACCATACAAAGTAATCTAGATAAAGGAAACGATGTAAGGTTCATATTTTGTGATATTGCGAAAGCCTTCGATAAAGTATGGCATAAAGGTCTTATCTTAAAGCTAAAAAACTATGGCATTAAGGGAAATATACTAAGATGGATTGAACATTATCTCTGTGGGAGGAAACAAAAGGTTGTTATTGACGGATTTTCTTCAGGCTTATGCTCTGTAGAGGCTGGAGTTCCTCAGGGATCTGTGTTAGGGCCCTTTTTATTTTTAATCTATATAAATGACATAATTGATTCACTTGATAATGATGTCAGACTCTTTGCTGATGACACGTCCCTATTTGTTATCGTTGAAAGCGGTAGAGAAACCGAATGTGCCCAGTCATTGTCGAGCGATTTAACTCATATAAATGAATGGAGCAATCGGTGGGCAGTTACCTTCAATCCGCAAAATCACTTACTTTTTCCAGGCGAAACAATAATCACCCAGCTGTGTATTTTGCACAAGAACCCGTGCTTGAAGTCACATCTCACACTCATCTCGGCCTAACACTCCAGTCAAATGCTGGATGGTCTTTACATATTGAAAACATTTATACAACAGCTTGCAACCGTTTAAATATATTACGTATGTTAAAATATACCGTTGACCGTAAATCGCTAATTCGAATATACTTATCATTCATTAGACCCGTCTTAGAATATGCTGATTCGGTATGGGATAACTGTACACAATATGAATCGGACTTACTTGAACGTGTTCAAATCGAGGCAGCACGCTTAATCACGGGTCTCCGTCGCAACTCATCTCGATCTGCACTATACAAAGAGCTAGGCATACAAACTTTGCAGACTCGACGCAATAATCACAAACTCGTTATTATTTTCAAGATGTTAAACGGTTTATGCCCACAATTTTTGTCAGACCTTATAATACCATACTTACCGGTTGAATCTAATTATAATCTTCGATCTCTTGGACAAACACTTCGTACACCTAGATGTAGAACCACATCATATTATAACAGTTTTCTTCCAAGCACAATAAAGGCATGGAATCAGCTCCCTCCAACAATTAAGTCATCAACTTCTGTCGAACAATTCAAAACCACCTTAGAGCGACATTTCAATAAAATACAACCCCCATATTACTACAGTCTTGGTGAACGGAAAGAAAATATTATTCTATGCCAACTACGAAATGAAGCAAGTAATCTAAACGAGCATTTATTCAACCATTTCCTTTACCAGTCAACAGCATGTCCTAATTGTTTTCACGTATGTGAAAATAATCAACACTTCTTTTTTGATTGTCCAGCCTACACTATCCAGAGACGAGTTATGCTAAATTCATTAACTAACATAAACGGACTAGAGGTTATATCTCTTGAATTCCTTCTACATGGAAACCCACGCTTGAGCAAAGTAGACAATGAAAACTTAAATAGCGCCGTTTAGTGTTACATCAATGCGACTAAGAGGTTTGAGTGACAATGTTAGCTGCTTCCTTCTTTCTTCTTCTCACTTTCTTCTTTGTTGTTTCTCTTCTGTCCATTCCTACATAAAATGTATATTGACTTAATAGAAACTACAGTCGTTCTTGTATTAAGTGGAAAGTAGACTTTTAAATGCATGTGGCTGCTTGATGCGGGGTATGTGTTATTCGAAAGACTACTGTATAATATTGTCACAAAAATCACAACCCCTGCCAACCAGTGTTACAAAAATCCCTTACTCTAGCCTTGCTGCTTTTGCCAACAGGGTGATCTAGGTTAACGATTTTTGCTATTAATAGTTTCTAGATATTTTCACATTTATTCATCACTTATGTATTCCATAGGGAAAAGTTATAACCAAGAATTCGTTCTTCTACTACGTTTAATTCTCATTCATTCAATCACAAAACACACATCATCAAGTCCTAAATAAACTGGTACTTTAAACTCCAAGAATTGTAGTAAATTCAATAGTTCCAAACTCTAAATGGCATGAATAAAATGTTATGTCCAAAATGCAATGTATGGTACTGGAACTGGTGCTGGTACTTTCAACAGGATATACTGGAGCTGATCCAAACTCAATTCTCAAACCCTCTCTCTCTCCTCCTGTTTGTAGATCGCTCATTATATACCCAAGCACTGAGTTACGTACCTGAAACTTCAGGTACCAATGACATTAATTATCTAACCTGGTACTGCGGGTTACTTTGACAAAGATGATAAGACTGGCCAATGGATGCTCCAAGAAGACATATTTATCTTAATGTGATAAATCATCAAGCTAGCCTGGGATCTCAGGCCCCTTATCTACCTTTAAACGACTGGTATAGATATTTTTAGAAAGTGCAGGTACTTACCTAAAGTCTAAGGTTAACCCACAAATGACACTTGAAACAACTTTTTCAAAATTGCAACACTACCCCCCTGCTTGACTTGGAGCCTCCTGGCTACAAAAACAACTTTCACTCATATATTATACTTTCAAATAATATAACTATGGGATACTTGTAATTTTGAAAATGGTTCTAAAGTTCCTTTAGATATTCCTTTAAAGTTATAAAGTTCCTTTAGATATTCCTTTATGTATTAGAATTAGATAATACATTTATGATGTTGCAGGGTCCTCACTGTTTGCTAGAATGGGAGACACACTCTTAATCCAGAGATTTCTTCAAAATTTCCATAAATTTTTAAAGTGTTTTACCAAAATAAAATCATATAATTATGATATAGGTCCAAACAGTACAAAAAAATATTTCTCCCCATTTCAGAAGCTGCAGTGAGAGCCTTGCTGCAATAAACACAATTCATGTGATAAACAACCATGAATACGACATTTAGACTGATAAGCCTAAAGCATCCCGTGTACAAGTTCATGGACTAGTCCGGCACTGTCATCAATGTAAACATACACTGGTAATAAGTCACTCTTAATGAGAATCAGCACTTGAACCTCAGCACCTTTTCTGTCAGTAAATTGTTTGTCTTTGGAGTTAATTAACCATATGTTAACCCTTAGTAAGTAGATTCATCTTTGCAGTCTCAGAATTCTAGTTACCAGTAATTGTACTGATCAAGAAAAGAAATGTATTATTACAAATAAAATGCAAGGTTTAATCCAAGTTGAATAGGTAACACATAAGCAAATCAAGAATTATTCCAATATATCTCTCTATGAAATTACAATGTAGTTGCACTATCAACCATGTCTATGGTATTTATATCCAAACAATGATATATCCAGGTACATGTATATGCTTGTAAAAACGTAATCCGTAAATAAGGAATAACACTGTTCACTGTTCTATTTAATGAAAAACGTAATCCATAAATGAGGAATAACACTATTCACTGCTATGTAATCCATAATGAGGAATAACACTAATCACTGCTATGTAATCCATAAATGAAGAATAACACTAATCACTTTACACAATAGAATTAGCAGAAAATGATCAGGAGAACAGACAAACACTCGTTTAAACCCTTACTCAATTAAAACTCAAATTTGTAAATAATTAAGTTATATATTAAAATATATGAAAAGAACTTTTAAAAATATCCTTTTAACAAATTTAAAAGGGTATTGCCATTCTGTTTCCTAGTTTGTCTTTATTCGTGATCATTCTCTAACTAGTATTTAACACTTTAATCCAACTTTCAAATGCTTGAATTGTTGTCTCTGCTGACTGCTTAAAGAATGTCTGGCCGAAAGTGACATCTGGACAATGTTATTAAGATATCCCAGCCTCTGTAGGCTTACACCATGGTCCAGTGTTATCATACCTGAAATTTCAGGCCTTGTAATGGAATATGATGTTGTGATTGTCTTGGTCCTTTGAAGACACAGTGACCTCCAGCAGATCCGTAACTCCATTCATAAGGTTTTTGGGAACAAACGCCATTATAATTTGTGACCTTATTTTGCCTTTGGATCCACATTGAAAAAGTCTGTCTGTTTCCTATGCCTCTCACCTCTTCTGAGAATAGGATATTTTGTTGTCTGTTGTTGTTTACTAAATGTCGTCTTTCTTGCATTAGAATTAATTTTATTTGATGTTTTGGGCTGAAGTTCAACATTTTCCCTAAGTTTTGAAGTCAAGCTGTCCCTGAGAACTTGAGCCCAAACTGGTATTAAGTCAGCAGTGTATCTTTTTAATTTGTCATGATGAACAATTTTGGACTTCTTTTGATTTTTTATCTCAAATAGAAGATCACAAAGTTTCCTTCTGACAACAAATGGTCCTTGCCAAATTATTGGTTCAAGCTTCTTTGATCGACCTATAACTTTAGTTTTATCCAAGCAATACACAAAGTCGCCAACATTAAATGAAGTTGTATGTACTCTTGAATCATAATTTCTCTTTTGTCTCCTAATACTGGTTTTAGTACTTGTCCTCGCTAAAGTATAAATTCTCTCTAACTTTGACTGTAATTGATCTACATACTCGCTAGGCTTTTTGTTTCTAGATTTTGGAAAACATCCATACTGTAGTTGAATAGGCAGAGTTACTTCCCGTCCAAACATAAGTTTGTTTGGACTGTACCCTGTAGTACTGTGCTCACAAGAACGATAAGCTGATGTTATAAGCTGCAAATCCACATCCCAGTTACTTTGATTTTCATTAATATATGTGGTTATCATGTTATATAAACTTTGATTAAATCTTTCGCACATTCCATTAGCTGAAGGGTGAAAACTTGATGTCCTGGTTCGATTAATTTCTAACAAACGACAGATTTCTTGAAATACTTTAGATTGATAATTTGAGCCTTGGTCACTGTGTAGATCAAGACTTAAACCATAACGACTAAAGTATTCATACACTATTTTCTTTGCAACTGTCTCAGCTTTTTGATCTTGCAATGCATAACATTCTACATATTTACTAAATTGGTCCATTACAACCAGAATATAACGATTTCCACTATCACTAATTGGAAGAGGTCCAACAATATCAGTGCAGACCCGGTCCATTGGGTATGACACAGAATACTCAGTAAGGTTGTATCTCCCTGGTTTAACTGGTCTTTTCCTAGCTGCACATGCAGTACAGTTACGAATGAAAGTCTGCACATCTGTTTTTAAGTTGTACCACCAAAATGTAGATTTTATTTTTGATACAGTTTTGTCTATCCCTAAGTGAGCTGATAATTTTGAACAATGGCAAGACTTGAGAACTTCTCTCTTTAGAACATTTGGGAGCACAATTTGTTCACTTATAATTCCATCAGTGGACTTGTAATTTCGAAACAGAACACCACCTTTAATACACAATATATTCCAATTTAACCACAGGTTTCTTATTACGGGTGACTCTCCGGCAATGCTATCCCTAGAGGGCTTTTGGTTATTTTCCCTCCAAAGAATAATCCGACCCACATCTGGATCCTCCCGCTGCAGACGGGAAATACTCTGTGGCGAATGATCCACAAGAAGCGAGGTCTTAAACAAACTGCTACTGACGGTTGCATCATGGTCATTCATAGAAAATGACTTACTAGCTGGTTCATTTCCCTCTTTCACCCCTTCCGAGGATACCTCCTGTTCATTCGGCAACAACCCAGGGCACCTTTCCTGTACCCTTAACCGACGTATATCATAGATATACTTAATTGGCCAGTAGAGTCCTCCATATACCAATCCCAATCTCTGGAATCCCTTGGTTATACATGTCGACAGAAACTGCATTACAAGTAAGATGAGTCTAAAAGCATAAAAACTTTTTAATCCTTTGTTTTCCCTGGAAACGGTAATGTTTCTAGTGAACAAAGGTACAACATCATCAACTTGGGCAAATTCTGACCACTCCTTGTGACGCTTTGTACACGTTTTACAACCCTTACAAGGCAAGTTCTCAAGAATAGTGTTCTGATCATAGCAATCACATTCACCTGGTATACATGGTATCCTACTTAAACTATCACAATTTAAGTGTTTACTTCCTTTCCGGTGTTCTATTTTGAAATTGAATTGTGCTAGCACTTCCAACCATCTCGCCATTTGATCTGTCGGTGACTTAAAAGACATAAGCCAACGCAAGCTCGAATGGTCAGTTCTAACTAAAAATTCTCTGCCTAATAGATAATGCCTAAATTTGTGCATAAATGTAACCATTGCCAAAAGTTCTCGTCGAGTTACACAGTATCGGCGCTGGGTTTTTCGTCAGCGACTTGCTTGCAAACATAACAGGTCTCTCAACTTCAGTTTGAGAGATCTTACAAAACTGCACTTGTGATAAGTAACCACCTATTCCTGTGTTGCTTGCATCTACATCCAAAATGAATAACCCTTCATCATTTGGATAAGCCATAACTTCATCCCCTATTAGAGCAGATTTTAAATCCATAAACGACTGTTCTTGGTCTATTCCCCATCTAAATGGCTGACCAGCCCCCATCAACGCATTTAACGGAGCCGCTCTTGCAGAAAAAGATTAAATAAACCTCCGATAATATGAATAAAACTGAACAAAACTCCTCACTTCTGTCAAGTTTCTTGGCTCAGGCCAATTTTGAATTGCTGACACTTTATCAATTTTTGGTAAAGCGTATGCATCCTTAACTGTCTTTTCATTTAACAATCTATAGTCCACCACTGCCTAAGAGTCCATCTTCCTTAATAGCCGCTACCAGTATATCCCAGTGAAAGTACTTATCCCTAATTTTCAGATAAGTTTTTAGCAAGATTGATGTTCCAGCACTAACACCATGACACTTAATTATAGTTTCTCTGTAATCACTGTGTTGGACTAATACAGGGCCGGTTGTATTAGTCCTACCTAGTTTTCCCATTTAGCAGAGGACTTTTTGCCCTCAGCATTGGAGTTACAGTCCCTTGCGAAGTGCCCTTTTTCACCACATCTGTAACAGATCACTTCCGCATGCTGTTTCTTTCCTGTTGGTTTTTGAAATGACCGTGGCTCTTTATTACTAGACTGGGTGAAAATCTGGTTCGCCAAGTGATCAATCTTTTTCCCAAAGGATGTTTTGATGTCTTGACCAAATGCCTGCAATCTACTTTCTGTTACATAGTCATTCAAAGCTGGCTTTTTAGAGACTTTAACTTCTCTAACTCGCACACCAATTTTCACTTCATCCTTGAGACTATTATAAGTCTCGAGAATTGTCCTTGCCTCCTCTATAGTTTTTGGATCCTTCATGCCAATATGAAGGGCTGCCTGTTGGTCTTGTAATCCTTTAATAAAGTGACGCACATTAATTGTCTCACGCGTGATTTCATCAGCTGTTGGGTAACCTTTAATCACCAACTTTCTAATCTCAGACACATATTCAGCCAATTTTTCCTTAGGCTGCCACTTGCGATTTTCAAGTTCAGCTAAATACGAGGAACTGGTACGTCGCTCCTTGTACCTGGTTTCCAAAGCTGCCATTAACTTTGGATATGACGAAAGAGTGTCTGCTGTAGTCTGGTTGAACGCGTATTCAGCAGCCTCTCCCCGAAGACTGCTCTGCAAACGGAAAAGACACTCCTCCATATTCCACTTGCACGACTCCACTAGAGCTCCGAATGGTTTTGCGAAACTTTCCCATGTGCACTTTCCATCAAACAGAACCTGGCGTGGCATAGGGATCTCATGGTTTTTCTTTGGCGCCTGTGCACCTTGAACCATGCCCCTATACAATTCATTGGCACGAGTAAGATTCCTTATTTCGTCGTCCTTTTCATTGGAGAGTTGGTTCATTTGCTCCTGATATTGTCTGATCAGGATATTCCTTTCTTGCACAAACTCCTGCTTATCTGCTTGACTGATTGTAAGCTTACGCCTCAGATCATATATCTCTTTACGCAACTCATCCTCTACCTCAGAGTCCTCAGGCTCTGGGGTGTTTGAAGCAGGCGGATCTTGATTTTCCCCTCCCAACTGCTTTTTAGGAGGCATATTTATTGACTTAAATTAATCCAACACAGAAAGAATAACACAACACTTATTACTTATATTATGTTTTCACTATTTTTATATTAACACTTGTTATAATTTCCCTTATTTCTTTAACACAATATATATTTTCACTGAGTTATATCCACTTGTGAGAATTTTTAACACGTAATCCAGCAGAATTTTACATCCATTTCAATATCATTTTAAAACACCTTTACTCTCACATACATTGGTATTTTAATTTTTGAATTTGCTTAGATCAAATTCAAACACTAAGTATTATTTCCACACAATCGTAATATGAATTTCTCCCTGAATAGCTCAATTAAATCACCTAAGCTCTAGCACTTCTGAGTGACTCATTTTCGTCCCTCAGTTCCTTAAGGCTGTTTTCTTTTGCTTCCATGAATCTTTCAAAACACTTGATATATTCCAAAACACTTGCATGAAAATTTTCCTCTTGGCGTCTGAGGTGTTCTAACAAATTCTTCTGCTCTTCATGTAGTAGTTTGATTGTATTTTTCAAATCTGATAATTCTTCACATATATCCGCCATTTCACCAATAAAATTACTATACAGTAATCACTATGGTCCATGTAGAGAAATGAATGAGCACCAGTTACTCCGTAGATGTGTTAAAGTCCGTAAAATCCAGGAATTAAATTTCCACAAGAAACTTTTAATATCCAAGAAATCCCAGTAGCTGCCACCAGTGTCACAAAAATCACAACCCCTGCCAACCAGTGTTACAAAAATCCCTTACTCTAGCCTTGCTGCTTTTGCCAACAGGGTGATCTAGGTTAACGATTTTTGCTATTAATAGTTTCTAGATATTTTCACATTTATTCATCACTTATGTATTCCATAGGGAAAAGTTATAACCAAGAATTCGTTCTTCTACTACGTTTAATTCTCATTCATTCAATCACAAAACACACATCATCAAGTCCTAAATAAACTGGTACTTTAAACTCCAAGAATTGTAGTAAATTCAATAGTTCCAAACTCTAAATGGCATGAATAAAATGTTATGTCCAAAATGCAATGTATGGTACTGGAACTGGTGCTGGTACTTTCAACAGGATATACTGGAGCTGATCCAAACTCAATTCTCAAACCCTCTCTCTCTCCTCCTGTTTGTAGATCGCTCATTATATACCCAAGCACTGAGTTACGTACCTGAAACTTCAGGTACCAATGACATTAATTATCTAACCTGGTACTGCGGGTTACTTTGACAAAGATGATAAGACTGGCCAATGGATGCTCCAAGAAGACATATTTATCTTAATGTGATAAATCATCAAGCTAGCCTGGGATCTCAGGCCCCTTATCTACCTTTAAACGACTGGTATAGATATTTTTAGAAAGTGCAGGTACTTACCTAAAGTCTAAGGTTAACCCACAAATGACACTTGAAACAACTTTTTCAAAATTGCAACACTATCCATGCTATTTTGGCCTACATTGAGTGGCCGCCTGTATCAAAACTAAAAACAGATCAAATATTGATGGGTTGCTTGATACAAGAGATACTGTAGTATAATGCGAACTTAAACATGTAGTTAAGTGATACATACACGTCATGTATTCATATACTTATTTTGCTACACTACGTCTAATAATTACAACCAATTCAGAACCTAGAAAGTACATTCGGACTCGATATCTCGAACTCGTTCAACTAGAATCTTACCGCATTTCTACATTTAAATTGTAACATTTCTACCTCGCTTTAGTCGAATTTGTCCTTGTTTCAAAATTTAAACATGGATTATGCTGATTCGGTATGGGATAAATGTACACACTATGAATCGGTTTGGGCTTTGAATTAAGGATATGTTCGCCCTGGACGGGTTCGAGATACCGGGGTCTGACTGTAATTAGGTACAACTTATTATTTGATTACAACTCTCGTTTTCTATATACACGTACATGTAGTTTTCATTGATTTACCATATCGACTTGTATATGTATATGTATGACATGTTTATACCTTGATGTTATTTGGAGAGGACTCACATAGGCTTTGCCTGTTGTCCAATCCTTTTCTCTGAATAAAATATTGTTTAAATCCAAACCATTGTAATTAATTGTAATACATATATTTACCACAATGGTTTCAATAAATGAGTTTCACAGAGCCGCATCAGGCGTCAGTAGGAGAGAATGTGTTAAGCCTTTGGGTTTATTCAAACTTCAATCAAACAACGACAAACTACCCAGTATGTTTCAGTAGAAAGAATAGAAGATACCGGTCAGTTGTCATTGTTTGGTAATATAGAGTGAATTGCAGACTGTTCCGTTTATAAAATATCCCCTGTTTACCGTTTGACTATAGACTAATTGATCGAGTCCAATGTTTTAAATTTTGAAAATTAAATAGCTACAATCTGCAAGAAATGGCTCTGTCTTCAATGTTCAATTTTATTCTTTCTTCCGTTTGATGTCATACTGTCTGTATGGTAAATGAATTTGGATACTTTTGAGACATCAAGTAAATCGGCATCTCATCGGATCCAAACTGTTTAAAACACATAATGTCACAAATAAGCCCGTACAATGAAAGGACTAAATAGTGATTGTGTCTCGACCTTGCCAATATACTGAAAACAGCCATAATGACAGGATAGGTCAATGGCAATTTATGTGTTTAAACTGTCTCCCAATTGTAAATATCTGCTCGATATATACTCGGTCAACACTTCTGTTTTAAAATGATGTTTGCCAAAGGATCGAAATAATCAAAACGCTGTCACAGACTCCGCAAGTTTTAATCTAAAGGTTTTATCCAATAGATAATTTTGGAAATACAAATGTATTTTACATTATAACACTTGTTGGATATTGTACTAATATCTAATATGCCCGTCACGATACAATATCACACTTGTCGCCAAATGACCTTACTGATCGGTAAATCCTTGCAACTCTACACCATTTCGGTAATATTCTATAGAAAGAAAATAAAATGGCGGATATTTTAATTGGTGCTGTCAAATACAGATAGGAGACCCGGCTGCAAAAAAGCAGATGCCCATTTTAAGAAAAATCACACCCTCTCTTCCCCAAATAACATCACTTTAATCTTGACAGATAAGTTCATACCAAAACTTTCATACACATTTCACCAGGACACACGTATCCATCATCATATTGGCAAATTGTATACTCTCATTTTTAGCAGACATCATGCATCTCTCATATACAATACATTTTCTGTTTTCACTTGCATTTTGTCTTGGTAAATTAATGTCTATTGATGTATATTCTACACGGATGACTCTTATCCATTTTACCATTGTTTCCAATTAGAGGATCATGCTTAAATGACGTGTCTGGCACGATATTTTGTTGTACAGGAATTTAGACATAAAATATATAATTTACCGTACATTGGCGACAATATACTACTATATGTTATGCGTTACCTGTCTGGCATTTGCAAACAGGAACCATGCTGTCTGATATTCGATCAATAGTTTCTCAAAAGCTGGAACGATTAGGAAGTAATAAAACTTGCACCATGTCCGTTTGAGTAGATATAATTACATGATGATAAGTGTAAATCAAATACATAGTTTCTAATTAGATTGGTATACTGGGAAGTGGATTCATTTAAAACTGAAGGGGGTCTATTGATTATTCACTTATACTTAGGCTTCAGTAAATATTGAATGCTCTTAGAAAGACATGTATACCCATGTAGATGTCCTGGTGCAATGTAGACCTATTCCGATGCGATAAAGGCTTTAGGAAATATTGATCAGGGTCTATGCTTATAAAACTTTTAGTTGAGTCTGAGTACGTTCTCAAGCTTTTGATTGGTCAGATTTGAGCCTCTGGCTCAAATCTGACCAATCAAAAACTTGAGAACTCAAATCTGACCAATCAAAAGCTTGAGAACGAAACTCAGACTCAACTAAAAGCTTTATAAGCATGGACCCAGATGCCAAACAGATTGGAGCCTGCTGAGACTCGACATCTCAGCGGAATGTTGTTTTCAAATTCGACTAAGGTAGTGGCTTAGTGGAATAAGGATTGGCCAAGTTGAACCTCATTTCCCTTTATAAAGACATAGACAAACAGTAAAAGCCTAGAATACTCTCACAAACAGAATAGTGTAACAAATGCAATATTTCACCTTGAATGGATTCTACTGCTAACTAATGATGGACTATTCCTCTTTGACAGTTAGGATTTAACCCTTTCGCTGCCAAACTCTGTCGTCTGCTAACTTTGTCGTCTGCTACAAATTTTCATTCTTTTGATTTTCTTCATTTTTGTTTCAAAAACATAGTAACAGTAACAAACAGTTTGGATCCTGATGATAAGCCGAGTTACTCGGCGTCTCATCTGGATCCAAACTGTTTGCATAGGTAATCACAGATCCGGCATTGGCAGCGAAAGGGTTATAGGGTTAAAATTCATCTCACTCAAGCAAGATATTTGTTTCATTGATATTAGCCAATAAAATTGATTTGCATGAGCATACTCGTCTATATGTTCTTGATATATCACTATAAACATTATAGAACAGAGGGCCATATAAGATGCGTACAAAATTAACAGATATTCAATAATAAATCCTTTATTTCTCTATGTTATGACCACTCTTTAGAATAGTCTCGAACAGACCAAAGAGTGACCACAACGTAGGGCATGGTTGAGAAATTGCGATTTTAGTATCTGAGTGCGCACAGTTATCTGTTGCTCTGATAGACTCATCAAATCAGCAGCGGTGTCGAAACAGGTTCTACACTATCATTAACCCATGTTTTCCCACGATCCCATATATGGGACATAGGCAAACAGTGTAGACTCTGTTCAGACGCCGCAAAATGATCAGAGTCTACACTGTTTGCTGTAATAAATTTCAATATAAAACAAAACGAAATTGAAAACATAGGACAGCCCCTCCCCCCCCCCCCCGCCTTAGATAAAAAATGGACTAATCCAATACATAAACACGGAAGAATCCACTGGGCGCAAATGGGTTAAAGTAAGCACAATGATGCCCTTATGTCAAATATTATGTAGTAAATATACACTCCTGGCTCATTCTTCAGTAGATTTTAAGCAAAACCAATATTTCATCAAATGCTTTTCATAAGATGTACATGATGAATACTTAGGCTTTGTATCCATGAAATTGAAATGTTTATATTTATGTGCACTTGACTTGTTTGTATGCATGGTGTATAGTGAGTACTTATGTTTGCTGCAAACATTGTTGCAAACTGCTTCTACAAGTTTGAAGACAAATTGGATCCACCTTGTAACAACAGTCAACAACAGCTAAAATGTGCAATACAGTTGAACTTCGATAACTCGAACATCAAGAGCCCATACAAATTACCTCGAGATAACAGAAGTTCGAATTATATGATTTATAATCAAGTTTGCAGCTTAATGCAGGTCTAAAGTATTGCTGAAAGATCCTGTAGGAGTTTCAGCATTACTTTAAGTCCAGCGGGGATACCTTTATTTACAATATTTGTAAAGCTAGGGTGACTTTGAGAGAAGTGTGAGGTTAGGACGTCCGTAAACCGGTTTAAACCCCCAGTGGTGTTTTTGCTGCTGACCGTGCCAAGGCGGTACTCTCTTTGTCACCCTTCCTTTTGTTTGCCTTGCGTCTTTGTGCTTGTGGTTTGTTCATGTTGTGGAACGTTTGTCCCTGTTTCTTGTGTGTCTTTTGGTGTTTTCTGTGTTCATTTCGTGTGTGTGTGTGCGTTTGGGTGTGTGGTTGTGTGTGTGTGTGTGTCATGCTGTCTATCGGTGTTTTGGTGGTGGTTGCGTCTTGCATGTGGCTTTGCCTGCTTGACTTTACTACTTTTCCATTTAGATCTGCGTTAAGCTGTCACGCGTGCTTCTAGATATGCATTCTGATACTGTTTAGAGCAATTCTGTAAATTGTGAAAGGACCGAACTTTTAGCTCGAGTTATCCGAATTCAATACATCGAGGTTTCACGGTATATCCCTGTGCATGAAACATCAATAGTTCCGAAGTTATCTGCCTTTGTGACGTAATCATTTCTGACATATGTCTTACTTGCTCTTGACGTATGCTCTCTTGTATGTGTGATAACATGAAAAAAACCTTTTTATAGTCTAATTTTAGGTCTTTAAGACAGTTAACAACTAACAGCATTATCTTTCGCATTACTTTCGATCTGCATTACGCAAAAAAACTCGAAATTAGATCTCTTTAATGTCCTGAAATTCAAGTTTTAATGTGGTTGATTGGTTTTGTTTGTTTTATTCGAGCTTGATGTTGTGTTAACGATCATCAGATATTCGTCATAAATCTCAGTTTTCATGGGTTTAGAATATCATTTAATTCTATAAAATATAGACTGAAACGTTCACAGACAAACATTGTCTCTATCACACTAATATATTTGTCTATACAAATTACTACAAATAAAACATGTTGGAAAATGAAAACCCTGAGTGAAAATCAGTTTTGGCAGAGTACACCGAATACATCATTTTTTCAAAGAGAAAATAAAGCCGATCGTACATTTAACACGTTGTTGGAAGAAAAAAAACTGCAGTTAATTTCGATATCTTGAACTCGGATAACTCGAAACTCTGGATAACTCGAATCACTATGCATATCTAGAAACACATGTAAGAGCTTAATGCAGGTCCAAAGTAATGCTGAAAGCTCCTGTAGACCTGCATTAAGCTGTGCACTTGAGAAATTGTTTAGATTATAAATCGGATTATTTATACCTCTTTTATCTCGAAGTAATTTGTACGATCCCTTGAAGTTCGAGGTATCGAAGATCAACGGTATAGTTTGTTAAACCTAGTAGGATCTCGTTATATCAGTTTCAAATACACAGACACATTCGCCAAAACAAGAAACACTACTGCAATATTCCAGTCTTCAGAAAGACTCGCAAATTTTGAGCCGGAATGTTAAAAAAGGAAAATCATGGGTGAAATTTAATCACGTGTTCTAGTTGGGGGAAAAACGTAGTAGGATGTGGAAGTAAATACAGTACACATATTCACATTTTACCTTTTGACTATTCATGTAAGAAAATAATGACATCGTGAATATTAATCAGTTTAGTTTATTATAAGGGCATGTGGACACTTGACATTTTCGCTCGGACAGAACCTGTAGAATCAGATCTATATTATACTTTAATTTCTTCTTACATGAACCGTCTGATCTAGGTCTACTCTGTTTGCAAATGCTTGGAAAAACGTTTATATGAGGGAAAGGGTTAAAACTGTTTAAACTGCCATGTTACATATTTAAGTACCGTTGTCTCATGTGTGTCCCCTCCAATTAGACAAATTGTGCATGTTGTAATTCCGTGTGTGATCATATATTATGTTCTACTATAATAAATGAAGATTGATACTGTAAACCGTTAACACGGATTCACAAATGCGTTTCTTCATATAAGTTGTTCAAGCGCTCCAACAATATTCCAACGGTTATATTTTCATAAATGCATGCACGTATATGTCACAGTTTAACCCTTTCGCTGCCAAACTCTGTCGTCTGCTAACTTTGTCGTCTGCTATAAATTTTCATTTTTTTATTTTCTTCATTTTTGTTTCAAAAACATAGTAACAGTTACAAACAGTTTGGATCATGATGAGACGCCGAGTTACTCGGCCTCTCATCTGGATTCAAACTGTTTGCATGTGATATCATTGACCCGTCATTGTGGCACGGAATGTGTTAATTTAATTGTTGAAGTTTGAAGAGTGAAGTATTAATGTTCTATCAGATTTTAATAGCAGTTATTCATGACGATTGAAATGTGACTTATAAAGTATGAAATTATTGTGTATAGTGAAATGTCCCAACGGCCCTTTCGTACATATCTGTGTTTTCAATTGATGTAATTATTTCACCCTGAATCAATAGTTACCAATTATGAAACGTGAAAGCAAAGCGCCGATACACTATTAAATTGCCATACTGTAGTGAATAGAAGTTACGGAGAAATTTGTTGCGATGTATTGTAATATTCGAGAGTCCCTTGGTAATTGTGAACTAATTGCTCTCCTGTAGCTAAGAGCACTGTTCCAGTTTTAGATTTAAAGTCGCTTGACATAACGGCGTAACTTAAAACAACCTATTTCATCATGTTTCAATTAATAGACCTAAATGCGTGTTGATTTGTTGAAGATAGTGTACGTGGCTATATTGCTTTTATCATAGACTGGGGTTCAAAGCGTCATAAACGAAAGTCTACAAATAGAGCGTTTTGGACATTGTTGAATATTGTACCTATTGCCGTTTTGGAACGAATCGGCATTTCACAAAAAAGAAACTCTGTAAGTACAGATAAATGAACAAACAATAGATCAGTTAAGATACAAAGTTTTAATTAGTGTATTCATATATAGTTATAGAATTTCAATAGTGCATCGTCTTGTTAAACATAACTGGTTTGGCTACGCACGTACTAAGATACATCAATCATGACGTTCTACCAATAAACAACTGGTCTGGCATCATCACTTGTTCTTGTACTTTTGTAACAAATTACAAGCGTAATCTCGTTTTACAGTAGATTATTTAACTCACTTCCAGAGTGTCCAATTACAAATCTGACAAGAAGGCTTCTTATATTTTACAGGGAAACCTATTGAGAATATTTCCATTGATTCCTGAACATTCTCGTGTTGGGAATTGTTTCAGAGGCTGCAGTGGCGATATAAAATATCTGATAAATAGGACCAAAAACCAATTTAGCGTTGTTTTATTTTAAATTAATAAAAAAAATCCAGAAAAAACTAACAATAGAATTGAAAACCGTTTAAGCCGGTTCAAGATGTGTGAGTAGTAATAACTGATAAGAGAAAATTGCAGACTCGATTTTATTGAATCTGTTTATGAGTATTTATTAAAATTATTTATACGGAATAAGATCAATAACAAAACACACAATAACTAACAAATACGTCACGATTATTTAAAGAAAACGGCTATTCATTAAACTAACCAAGTACCAACTCTACGCTCGCCTCGCCTCGCCCTGCCCGCTCCATCATTCACAAACACGCGCTCCCATCCGCCCACCTGCCGGCACACATGTACGCGCAAATACAGAGTATTTCTTTTTATTCACACAGGTGTATTTGTTTCGCCACCATAGGCTATTCTGAATTTACATATGCAGACAGTTCGGATCAAGATGTGACGCCGAATAACTTGCCTTCTCTTCAGAAAAAAACATTGAGACCTGAATATATGTAAGTAAAAACATTAAAAACTACCACTCTGAAACATGGCGCAGGGTATAAGCTTAGCAGAACATTTATTTGGCCGTAAAACTGACTGTATCCTGTTTCGGCAATTTGTCAAAGAACCGTTTTAAATATAAGAGTTTTGCTTTTGTTCGCATTTGATGTTTTCGTATTGTGTGTTTGTGCAGGCGTGCATATGCGTGTACATGTATGTGTGTGGTTGTGTGGATGTGTTGCTTGACTTCTGTTGGTGTTTTGGTGTTGGTTGCGTTTTGTTTGTGTCTTTACTACTTTTGCATTAACATGAAATGAAAACAAATAATTCCATAGATTATGAAATGATATCCTCCCGATTCTACAGTTTTAGAATTTACAAACACACACATACATTTGGTTTTTATGTTACCAATATATCAGTTATGATGGTTCCATATTAAAATAGGTAAGAGGTTTCGGTCCATTTGGGTTTATTTAGCTAGTGCTGTTCTAAAATCTATGATGAGGTACCAACCGAGTAAGTGCTTTTGGACATTAGTTATATGCAGCGTTATAGAACAAGTATTAGAAGCACATCGGCACAAAACATCCGTCCAAAAGAACACTCTCCCGCCCGCCCGCCCACGTGCCTGCCTGCACTCACACACGCACACACAAACAGAGTATGCCGTCTTTTCACATCAATCAACAACATTTAAGGCATTACAATTTTACCTGATGTAGTATCTGTATATTATACGGTAGTTTATCAAGATTTTTTAACACTAGACATGGAAACTATTTGTACTCGGTTTCGGTATTTGTCAATTTATGTATTTGCATAAGAGTTAACATAAATTGAAAACAATACATTTGATGCAAACACGAGAAAATATGGGTTTGCGTCTCACAAAAACATAATATTAACCCTTTACCTGTTAGGAACGACCTTTCATGCCTTTACAGACAGTTGACCCAGATCAGATGGCTCCTTAAGGCCTGTCTGATCTGATGTTTGCTTATAAAATAATATGTACTTGATTCTACAGTTTCTGTCAAGGCCTAAACGTTCTTTGTTGAGTTGCTATTATTAACCCTTCGCTTGCTATTCACGTCAATATACGTACACTGTAAAAAATCCCCGTATATTTTACGGGACATCCCGTTGTTTTTCCTACAGAACCGGTGCCGTAAACCGAAGTACGGGTTTTAGACCGTTACCGCAATGGATTCTGGGACGTTAAAAAGTATGTCGCGAGGGAAAATAACGTTTGGTAAAAATACAAAAAGAACTTATTTTTAATCATTTGATCATATTTCGTTTGCTAAAAGCATTATGGAGGTATGAACTGATATTTTGCTGGTGTATATTCCATTCTGATTCGAACAAATGTTAATAAGCATGGGGAAAGTTGCAAAGTTGAAACCGGTGATACCCCACCCATCGACAGTCTTGTTTCTGCAACTTGAAATTATAAATGTTGAATGATGCGGTATTTTCGGTTGCTTTCATGGAGGCACGGAGAGGGTGAATGAAAAAATTAGATCTTCCTATGGACTTCTCAGGTAAATGATCTTGGAGAATCAGTACAGCAACTTATTGCCAAGTTGAATTTCCTTATTGAAGCCAGTGTGTTGTTGAAACGCTGCGGAAAGTTTCCATACACCAGTGTTTGGGGGAGTAGAAGACCAATCTGATGTTTTCTGTAGATGTAAGTTTTGTTTTATTTATTTATTATTAATTTGTCATCTTATCATTATGGGTACTTTTGTGAAAACTTTGAAACAAATCAATTCTTATAAAAAAGATAAATAATTTTGTTTTAACCTTTTACCAAAAGTTTTATTTCTGTTATACCACCCTTCTTTAACCCATTCCTGCATATTGACACCTTTTGACGCTTCTGAGTCAATTTATGAAACCTTTGTGATAAATAGACCATTTGCTCCATAGGAACAAATGCTCTATTTATCACATTGGTTTCAACACTACACAATTCTAAAATTTTCCTTTTCAGTAGTAAATGCTCCTTTTCGGTAGATTTATTCAAAGAGATTGGATCTAAAAATAGCATATGTGGGAATGGGTAATCTGATAAGTCACTAGGACTGCAACGGTTCACCGAATTTCTGTTATTTTCGGTTCATTTGTCTTGATTCGATTTCGGTTCGGCGCCGCAAATTTCGGTTCGGTGCGTCAATGTATGGTGAATTGGACTTAGTGCTCCAGATAAGGTGCGTACGTGTGTATTTACGCATATTTTTCAAACAAAAACGCATTTGAAACTAAAATTGTGCGTACTGGTACGCATAATATAATGTCTCCGCCAAATCTGAAGAACGTCAACAGATGCTATGCACTGGCGTACTTACCTGAGAAATTCCGATTATATGCATTTCGCACCCACCCACGTACCATTCCGATGAGTCACGGCTGATTCCCTGTTATCTACATAAAAATCAATGTAGTAGGATACCGGAACCGGACGCGTTTTTGCGGAACATATGCAAAGAAGTTAGGTCCGAGAATAGTCGCATTGCTAGCGTCTGATTGACATAAAAAATGGCGTCATCTGGTGTTGGTCGACAGAAGAAAATATTCAGTGTTGAAAAAAACAAATTTATTTAATTATTTCGAAAGACGAGATGAAAAGCTAATACCGCAATCAATTGTGAGGTCAATAATTAACTCTCATTGAAAATGTAACGACTGAAGACAAAAAAGAGGGCCAAAACAAGGCGACTAGAAAACACCCTCCTATGGATCTAGCAGTACTTTAACAGATGTATACATGATTAAAATTGAGTTAGGTAATCAATATGTTACCAGTAAATGAGAATTCTGTTAAGGTTTTTTAATCAAGTGATCTACCTTATACTCTAACCGAATAATCGAAACCGAAAGGGTTATAATTGAAACCGAACCGAATCGAGAAGTACCTGAATCGTTGCAGCCCTATAAGTCACAGGTGTTCAGAGCATGCTAACCCTTTGCCACCCCCATCCCCGGCCCCAATCCCCCTCTACAAACCAAAAAATGAATGAATAACAGCAGGTGTTATACAGTTAACCCTTTCCCTGTTCTATGTTTATTTCAAATTTCAATACCCACTGAATATTCAGGAACAAAATAGTCACAATGAAACCTTGAAGGTGGAACATTGTAGCCATTTTAGAAAGCAAATAAACAGAACTATTCAAATTCCACTAGCAAACAGAGCAGGCCCTGATCAGACGGCTCCTCTAGGAGCCGTTTGATCTGGGTCTACTCTGTTTGCAATGCGTGAAAACATGTTTCTATGAGGGAAAGGGTTAAGCAGTGTAAATCCCTGTACAATGCTGTCAGGTCTTCTTGCGCACCTAAGCATTGTTACAAACCGGCACTTCGTTGGAAAATATGTCAGTGGGCGTGTTTATGCATAAGTAATTAGGGGGACAAAATATATCAAAAGCGTGTTTGAAAGATACCATTTTTAAATTACATTGCTGGAGTAGTTCAGCTGAGTTCAGTTTGTTGAAATTTTCACCTATGACCGTAAACTAATGACTACACAACAATAAATATACCAGTGCGCAAGATGACCAGATGGGCAAGATTACCGGACACAACAGTAGTAGAAATTTTTTCTTTCCCCAAACTATAATTGACTGGAACTGCTGTGTACGCCAACACAGTTGAGAGCTTCCGCCGTGCACCAACACAGTTGAGAGCTTCTGCCAGGCTCTCAACAATTGCTACTAATTCTCTCTCCTGGTGCACCCTGTGTCCTAACTGGCCCTGCACTGTATTACATTCAGATTCAGAACCCGCTGAATAAGTTCATATTGCTCATCTTTATACGAAAATTAATTAGGCCAAATTTCATAGATTGATAGTGGGCAGCAAATTATTATGCTATGGCAATAGTATAGTATTAGTGTTTGGTAATAAGTTAATAACTAACAGGATCTTGTTCATCTGGGTCTACACTGTAATTTAACCCATTCCCGCAAATTGACGCCTTTTGACTCGTCTGTAAAAGTCACTTTGTGAAACCATTGTGATAAATAGAACATTTGCTCCACAGGAACCATTTATCACAATGGTTTCAAAGCTACACAATTTTGAAAGTTTCCAATTCTCTAGTTAATGCTCCTTTTTGGTAGAATTAATGAAAGAATTTAGGTCTAAAGGTGGCCTAAGTCAAAATGGGTTAACCCTTTCCCTCATATAAATGCTCTTTCGTGCATTTGCAAACAGAGTAGACCCAGATCAGACGGCTCCTATAGGAGCTCTGCTCTGTTTGATAATGGAATTCGATAGATCTGTTTCTTTTGTTCCTAAAATTACAACAATTTTCCCCAAAATAACTATTTTGTCCATGAATATTCAGCAGGCATTGATATTTGGAATAAACAATAGAATAGGGAAAGGGTTAACTTAAGAGTTTTGTACCAAACGGCTTAAATCCGCTGCTCATCATGTGATATGTACATGTTTAAAACTGTCATTTTTCTTATAGGAGATGGCTTCTGATGATGAAATACATGTTGACAGAGAATCTTTTCCAAGGCTTAACATGCTTGGTATGTATGAAATAAACAAGGGTTATTGAGGGGGACAGGGGTTGGCATTTATTGCACAGGAGCTTAAAGGCCCTGCGCTATACATTGTATATATGGAAAGCTGGCATTGGAATTTCACTGGTAGGAGGGCTGATTTATCAAGAATTGTGAGTGAATTTTTAATTTGTCTTTATCATTAAAAAAAAAAGACGGAATAATGCAATTTTTATAAAGTTGTAAACGGGTCGAAATTAGGCTAAGTGAATTGTGGGGCTTGATATAGAACCCAACTGATTACTTAGAGACGATGACATTCTGAGACCAACACATTTAAATGTGAGGGTATGTTATGTAATGAAGAAGAACAGCATTCGAAAATGCTATTTATGCCCCCATTGATGATAGTCAGAGGGCATTATATGTTTTGCACCTGTCCGTCCGTCACGCTTTTACGTGCAGTTGGTTGTCACAGTTTTTTCATTGTCCTATATCTCACTAACCACCATGCTATTGGTGTTAAATTGCATATATACATTAACCACCATCCATATTTTCATTGCGCACCCAGCCCGTAATGCCCGCAAGCCCAAGGTCAAGGTCAAATGGCTTCTGAACTTTACGTGCAGCTAGGCAAGCACCACCATTGGGGTATCGCTGTGTCTTACAGACACAATTTTCTAGTTTTAAATGGAATATACAAATTATAATGATTTGTTATTTCCTTAGATGGAAAATAAGTATTGTCACTCAACCCATTACCTCATATTGACAATTAACCCATTAACTCATATTGACGAATTTTGACACCTCTGTAAAAGTAACTTTATAAACCATTGTGATAAATAGAGCATTTGCTCATAAATAGAGCGTTTGCTCTATAGGACTTAGGAACAAATGCTCTATTTATCATAATGGTTTTTATATATACTCAATGTCAAGTTACTGCTCCTTTTCAGTACAAATGTTCAACTAGGTTGGGTAAAAAAACCTATGAAGGAATGGGTTAGAGTAATTAGCATATTAGTAAAATACAATATTTGTAAAACATTAAACGTACCATACTATCTTGAATAAGAGTATGAACCTGAACAAGTATGAAATTTCTCATCAGGGCCCATGCTGTTTGACACATGGTTTACTGTAATTACAGTTACTTGACCAATCTTATTAAATGGATGAGATTTATATAGATCAGATGCAGGTTTACATAGACATTAAGTTTTGAAGCAGGATAAAGGCAGGGGTCAAAATTTAATATTGGAGTGATTTAGATTTAAAGATTTATTCAATCTCTAGGCAAAGCCAAAGGCAGTCTCACTGTAGTAATACCATCTTCAGAGGAGGTGAAGTGTATTTTTATGCCCCCATTGACGATAGTCGGGGGGCATATTGTTTTTGCCCTGTCTGTCTGTTTGTCTGTTTGTCTGTTTGTTTGTCAGCAACTTTAACATTGGTCATAACTTTTGAGCCAGTATAGATAGAGACTTGATATTTGGCATACATATGTATCTCACAAAGCCGCACATTTTAAGGGGTGCCATGTCAAGGTCAAGGTCATCCTTCAAGGTCAGAGGTCAAATATATGGGTCAAATCGCCAATTTTAACATTGGCCATAACTTTTGGACCAGTAGAGATAGAGACTTGATATTTGGCATGCTTGTGTATCTCATGAGGCTGCACATTTTGAGGGGTGACATGTCAAGGTTAAGGTTATCCTTCAAGGTCAGAGGTCAAATATATGAGGGGGCATAGTGTTTCACAAACACATCTTGTTTTTTCTGAACTTGGTCAAGACACTTTTAAAAATTCTGATTTTATGATGAGCTAGGTTTAACTTTTACTCTCTATCATTAATGCAAAATTTTCTGTGAAACTTTGTGTCTCTGCTGAAATATGAAATTTACTCAAAGTTGGGATATTTATTATTTTCAGCTGACTCAGACTGAAACATAGTTCTGTTAAAGCTCAGAAAATATTCTAACACAGCCAAGACTGATGGTCCAAGTTTCATGGAAATCAGTCAATGATGCAGAGAAAATCACAATATTGTTTATTTCCAGGACAACTCCACCATAATCTGGCTGCTAGAGACTGGTTAAATAGTGGATGGACAAGTTATTGTTTGTTCCTCCAGTTACCAGGAAGCTGTTCCCTTACTGTTCAGTGTGTATTATATCTTGAGTACCGTATACAGATAAGGCAGCTGCCACATTGGAGGTCATACAGAGGTATACACATTAGTACTCATTCACGTTTTATTTAACCCATTAATTTACCTCATAGGCTATTTCATACTCAATCTCTATGAACATATCTACTGAAAATGTACATTTACTAGAACAAGGAAAAATTCAAAGTTCTGCATATTTGAAACTATTGTGATAAAAAGGGCATTTGCTGCTGTGGAGCAAATGCTCTTATTATCACAATGGTTTCAAAAAGTGACTTTTACATTTATGCGTCAAAAGGCGTCAATATCAGGGAATGAGATAATATATATACTTCTCCAGGAAAAAGAATTTCTAAACTCAATTTTGCTACAGGAGTGCATGGTTAACTTAGATATACCTGTACATATAAATGTTGCATGTTGTACTCTGCATTTTTATATCATATTCTAGATCCAAACTATTTCCAAAGATATTCGCCTACAACTCAATGTTAAAATTGGAATACTGCCTTGAGGAGACATTTGAGTGGCATACATTTGGTCTTGGTCAGATGCAATACATTACATGTGTACCAGTATTTCCTAGCCGAGCTGTAATGTACCCTTTCCTCCATGAATATTCATGTAAGAAATAATGATGTCATAAATATTTATTAGAATAATTTGTTATAATATTTAGCACATAAACAAAGGAAATTTTGTTTAGTCATATCTATATTATATCAAACACAAACAGAGCAGACCCTGATCAGACAGCCCGAATAAGAGCCATCTGATCTGGGTCAACTCTGTTTGCAAAGGCATTGAAAGGCATATATTTATGGAGTAAAGGAATAAAGGCATGGACTTTTTTACTGAAATCTTGATGTTACATAGTCATAGCTGTTTTTACATGATATAATGGTTGCTAATGCTGGAAGCTGGAACAAAAGTTACTAAACTATTTCTTTAATACATATTAGCTCTGCCTCACCAGAGCACAAAGTGCTCAGGGTGAGCTTTTGTGATTGCCTGATGTCTGTCGGTGTGTGTGGTGTGTCGTGCGTCGTCAACAATTTGAACCTTAAATTATCTCCTGTGAATCTATTGTATTGTCAGCTTTTTTCTTTGGCACATAAAATCATCTGTAGGTCCTCTTCAAAAGCTGCATAAAGTATGTCCTGTGGGTATAAATTAGCCACGCCCCAGTGATGCCTTGTTTTCTATATAAACTTACAGTGAAAACATTGAAAAAATCCTCCTTTGAATCTGGAAAGTTCTCAGCCTTCATATTTGGTTTCAGATCCTCAATAAATTTATAAAAATTATACCCCCGGGGTCAAAATTGACCACGCCTCGGGATGCCTTTGTTTATATGCAGCGAGAACTTTATAAAATATTCTGAAGGCCTAAAGCTTTCATATTTTTCACATAACATCTTCTGATTTGTTGCAAAAGTTATATTAAAAAAAAGTTATGCCCGTGGGTGAAAATTGGCCTCATCCTGGATGGTGCCTTTTTAACATGTATATAGAAACATATACTTAGAAGTGAAAGTTTTGAAAATCTTTTAGGCCCTCTTTTATTACAATGTCTCCCCCAGTATACTGGGGAGACATTTTGTTTTTGTGCATGGTGTCTGTCTGTCCATCAGTCTGTCTGTCTGGCCTATTTTAATTTGTCTGCACGGTGTCTCCAAAACCTTTGGCCGGATTGTCATCAAACTTCATAGGATTGATCAGTACAATGCCCAGTTGTGCATATCTTACTCTTGTTCTGGTTCGATGATTTTCTGCAGAGTTATGGGACTTTGAAATTTTTACATGGACAATTTTGGGTGCAGTTTGAACTTTCTCCATAACCTTTGATCAGATTTTCATGAAACTTCATAGGATTGATCAGCACCATGCATAGATGTGGATATCTTAATTCCTGTTCCGATTCAATGATTTTCTGCAAAGTTATGGGAATTTGAATTTTTTACATGGCAATTTTTGTCTGTGCAGTTTCTTCAAAATATATAATCAGATTTTCATGAACTTACATAGGATTGATTATCACTATGTCTAGTTGTGCATTTCTTAATCCTGTTCTGATCTGATGATTTTCTGCAGAGTTAAGGGACTTTGAAATTTTTACATTGAAAATTTGTTCCCGCGGCTTCTCCAGCACTTATGATCAGATTTTCATGAAACGTCATAGGATTGATTAGCATAATGCGTAGATGTGCATATCTTATTCTTGTTATGGTGTAATGATTTTCTGCAGAGTTATGGGACTTTGAATTTATACATGGAAAATTTTGTCTGTCTGTTTCTCCGAAACCTTTAATCAGATTTTCATGAAACTACATAGGATTGATCAGCACTCTGTCTAGTTGTGCATATCATATTCCTGTTCGATTATTATCTGCAGAGTTATGAGACTATGAAATTTTTACATGGAAGATTTGTCCTCGCGGTTTCTCCAAAACCTTTGGTCTCATTTTCATGAAACTTCATAGGATTGATCAGCACCATGTCTAGTTGTACATATCTTATTCCTGTTCCAGTTTAATGATTTCCTGAAGGTTATGGGACTAATTTCACATGGAAAATTGAGTGGGGGGGGGGGGAGACAGCAGTTTTTGTTTAAAAAAAAACAATTCTAATTTTAATTAGAAGTAAGGTAAGAACTTTCAAGAATGTTGCAATAATGTTGCTACCAGACTGCTAGTACACCACATTGGACAGCTGCTGTAGTATCAGTCTGGTCTTGAAATACACTGTATGTACAAGAAGTCATATTTGTGGAGTAAAGAGACTCAACAAATGGTTAACAAGAAGTCTTTGTTTCTTAACTACAGGAGCTTTGTGGGAATCAATCAAGGCCAGGGTCTGAAGACTACAAAAAAGGAGAGGACATCACTGGTGAATGCAAAAGTTCTTATGAATGATATTACCAGCTTCCAATGGATCGGACAGTCTGATTAAGCTTCGTGCAATTGAGATGTTTGTACAGACAAGTTGCTTTGCATATGAAAGAGAACTCGCTCGCCTACAAGATACTGACTTTAAGTGCTGCAAGTTCTTTGTGAAACATTTGTTATTTTGAATTTTTATTATACTCCATTTGTTCTGTCAGACTTAATACATATGGTAATCGTAAAATTTGAGTTGGGAAAGAAATATTCTATTCTCAGCTCAACCTTTAACATTAACCATTTATGCATGTATGCGGCTTATGCCTTATTCTGTTGTTTTTAAACCATAAAATTAAAGTTTATAATTGTTATACTAGTTATCAGAAAACGTTTTGTATGTTTTGCACTTCTAAATATGCTTCTGAAAGTTGCTAAGTACCACTCTATATTCTGATAGAGCCACATGAGAAGACCCTGCATTTTGACATTTAACCTGTTTACATGCGAATCAAAATAAGCTTCTCATCTGGATCTTGTCTGCATGAGAAGCTGAACTTATTTCATGTCTTGAAAAAAATGCAGAAATGTTGACAGACTGTTGCATCCTAGATTTGTTAAAGACACAAGATATTTAGAAATCACTACTAAACATGCTGCTGAATGATTTGATAATCCATATAAATGGATATGTTGGTCTTCATGAAATTAACAAAGTATTGAATGTGGCATGGGTTCTCATGAAGTGGTGCTTATCAAACTTTCTTCAGGTGGCAAATTTTAGTTACATACTATTTTCCACAATATGTGAATTCACTGTCTAATGGACAGCTTTTGTATGTATTTATTGTGTATGATTATTATGACACAGAAAATTAAGTTTGAGTAAGTTATTTTTTGTAATCCTTACAATTTATCTGAGAAGATGCATTTAAACGGGCTAAACATCCCGTAATTTTTAACGGAAATTTCCCGGCAGCTGGTTTCCAGGATTTATCCCGTAAAATTTACGCAGTTACTGTAAAAAAATTTACGGTTTCAGCTGTAATTTTTACGGGAAATGTCCTGGAAACTAGCTGCCGGGATTTTTCCCGTAATTTTCAACGGGAATTTTTTACAGTGTACCTGTAAATAGTGAAGACCCAGATGAGACAGCTCCTGCAGGAGCTGTCTCATCAGTGTCTGCACTATTTACAAGGTGAGTGTGCAACCAGCGCACTCATCAGCAGTGATTGGACAGCGATATACTTGTACACAGTGACGATATATGTAATTATACAACAGGGCATGGATAAAGAAGGAGAAATGTGTTTTAAAATTCAGCAAGCGAAGGATTAAAACATCATTCAGTTAATGAACATTCATCATGTCAGGAATTCGGGTAATAAATATTCATGACCTAAAGTGTTATCATATTAATGTTATCATTTGACTCTTGTTAACCCTTTCCTCTATAAATACGCCTTTCTACGCCTCTGTAATAGCCACTTTTTGAAAGCATTGTGATAAATAGAGGATTTGCTCCTTAGGAGCAAATGGTAGATTTATTCAAAGAGCCTATGCGAGAATGGGTTAATACAATAAAATGATTATTTTCCTGCATATTCTAATATGTAAAACAATAGATCATTTAATAAACAGAAGCGAAATCCAAAGTATGGTAACTAAGACATAGACCAATGTCAGGCACACAAACATGAAGGAATCAATGGCATTGCTAACGTCTACCCATGTAATATCCGCAGTATTGCTTTCCTCATTCAGATAAGATTCCGGTTTTACAACCATCATTTCGTCATTGGTGTTAGTGGGATGTTTTTCTGCAACATGATTTATTTTTCCAGATTTATTGGCGTTATCCTTCTTAGCTTTGTCTTTGTTTAGAAAGGCTACAGCATCCATATTGTCGCTCAGTTTGGTTGATCTACACCTCGTCACTCTAACCAGTGTAGTATACCACCGACCAATTTTCTTATCAGAGTTGCGATGGTATATTTGCAAATTAAGAATAATTATAAGCGTTGTTAGACTGCTCTTTGAAACGTCGGCAACGAGAAATATACAAATA
The DNA here is from genome assembly GCA_963576725.1 of Azorinus chamasolen. Classification (NCBI taxonomy): domain Eukaryota; kingdom Metazoa; phylum Mollusca; class Bivalvia; order Cardiida; family Solecurtidae; genus Azorinus; species Azorinus chamasolen. Next base: position 78,327,162 of record OY755243.1, read on the forward strand.
AGAGGAACTGGGTTTGACGTTTTTGGAATATTGTCAGAAATTAAGGTCAGAAATACTGTAAGTGCGAGAAGTATGGTTATGGCATAACTCACCCTCTCTCCTGATTCACTAGGCAGTAAGAAAACAAAACTGATTAGAAATCCCATCCCACACAATGGTAATAACAGTGTCAGAATGTAGAAAGCGGGACGTCTTCTGATAGTTATTCTAAATAATGCCTCCTCAACCCCGTATATATTTCTTGTTGAAGATTCTGTTTTGTGTAATGTCCATTCAATATTCTCAGTAAAAAAGTTGGTATTTATGCCGGTAACGGTGAAACGAATCTGCACATTCCGATAGTCGTAGGGGAAATACGAGATATCGCAAGTCTGCTCGTCAAATGGCCAATAGTTCATATCCATAGAACATGTCAATTCATTCACTCCACCTGGGTTCCAAAAGGCTAATCCATTTGATTGGTAGGTGACGTGCATCCAGCTTTGTCCGACTTCCTCAACTTCAACCGGTTGTCCTAGAGTAAGGGGAGGAGTCCAGACATATTTTGATTGAATCATAACTGAATTGATACCACCATAGTCATTAGGTGTCCATTTTATTTTTTCATCTAGCCAAAAACATTCCAAAGACAATACTGTCGACAATACCCCTCGTACCGTGTCTACTTCCAGAAGCTGATAAAAAGTCATCCCGACTGTCACATTCAAGGAATGAGTTTTGATTATTTACAGGAATCACATCAGGATCATATCCAGTCAGCAGTGCAGCTTTTAGCTGTGTCACGTTTTCATAACTGTATGCGGATGTATGTTTCAACGATGAACCCAACAACATGCACAAAATAATATCACAGAAGACAAACATACTGCTAATGTTAAAATACAGTCCAGAACTAACTTTTGCAGTCTTTCTGAAAGTTGTATATGTGTCTAAAACAGTATAAAATCATAATATTTGCTCTGGCCTCTGATACTGTCAGCAGAAACAGAACAAATCAGTATGTTTAAAATTCAGTACAAACGCCAGTAGTCCTAGTTAATGCTACTTTCCTAGAAAAGTATATCCCGTTTGTAAAAACAATTCTAAAATAATAAAAAGGGTGTCTTTATTGAAGGTTTAAAGCACTAGCTTCTGTTCAGCTATTTGTAAATGCATAAATGCATACAGGTATTGCGACATATGTGTCCAAAGCATAAATAACAGGATTGGTGTGTGCGGCGAAATATGTAAATCAAGCATTGCGTATTAAGATGGATTCGCTTGATCAATGACGTAGTAATAGTTGCGGCTCGTGTAGGCGGGAATTAGTTTACAACTTTCATCTTTGCCATTATAATAGCATGATATGTGCATTGGAAAAGAACGTAATTCAACAGTCTTACATTGTCTATTGTGACACACATATTGCTGAACCTTTGGTAAAATGCCAACAATGCATCGAGCTGATATGCCGAATAACTCTCATCATAAAATCCAGGTAGTTTGATACTAGATCGGTGTTTTCTATAACCACTTTATCGAATTGGATCTGCTCCTGAAAGATTGTCACTCGCGTGTGGGACTGTATAGTCACAAAAGACACAACTGGTAGACACTGTGCTTTCATAACATTGGCCGGGAGCACTCTCCTACATGATTCTTTGAGCATTGGAGAATGCCTGAATTCCTGATAAATTTCCCATCCGTAGAAATGATAAATACCGATACCCTATTTACTATAAGTATTCATACATGTACATCCAGTATCTCCTTACAAAGAATATTTCAATCGTAAATACTTAATTTTGGACCATATTAATAACATAAGAGTAAAATATCGTACTAGCAACTAGTGAAGACTCTGATCAAACTGCTCCTTCAGGGACAGTTCAATCTTGTTTTGCTTTATTTGCCTAAGTATGTCTACATTTTTGCCTAAGCATTACGCAAAACCCTGCTTGTTAAACTCGAAATTAGATCTCTTTAATGTCCTTAAAATCGAGGTTTAATATGATTGATTTGTTTTGTTTGTTTTATTCGGACTTAATGTTGTGTAAACAATGTTGATCAGCAGATATTCGCCACTAATCTCAGTTTTCATGGGTTTAAGCAATTATTTGCTTTTATAAAATATAGATTGAAACGTTAACAGACTTTGTCTCCACAATACTAATACATGTATATATGTCTATCCAATTACTATATTACAAAATGTTGGATAATGAATATCCTGAGTGAAAATCAAACAGTTTTGATAGTGTACACCGAATAAATTCTGAAGGGAGGTGATCCCCCGAGAGTAAAAATTGCAACACAAAAAGAGAAAATTGCAGATTCGGTTTTATTGAGTCTGTTCATGAACAGTAATTGAAAGTGCAACACTGCTCACGCTCCCTAGCACCGGCTTAAGCGGTATTCAATTTTCAGAGCAAGAAGTACTGAAATTCATGATCTCGAAGGATCAGAAGGTATAACAACACTGAGAATGAAGTACGGGGCGACGTGTTATGGCCGCCACACACGCACTTAACACCTGCTGTTGTGAAGATTATAAATTCTGAAGGGAGTTGATCCCCCGAGAGCAAAAATTGCAACACAAAAAGAGAAAATTGCAGACTCGGTGTTATTGAGTCTGTTCATGAACAGTAATTGAAAGTGCAACACTGCTCACGTAAACCGAGTCTGCAATTTTCTCTTTTCACATTGCTACTTTTGCTTTCGAAGGATCTCCCACTTTCAGAATATATTAAATAAGTTCTGAAAGTAGGGGATCCATCGAAAGCAAACAACAGCAATGCAAAAGGAGAAAATTGCTGACTCTGTTTTATTGAATCTGTTCATGAGCAGTTTTTAAAAGTGCACCACTACTCACGACCCTAGCACCGGCTTAAGCGGTATTCAATTTCCCAAACTAACAACATCAAAGGACCAGAAATATAACAACACTTAGAATGGATACGGTTAACATCGAACGGTTACAGACGTTTAACGTCATAACGACGCAATAAAAAAAATTCACCATGTTTCAATGAACATGCCTACATACGTGTTGATTTATTGGAGATAATGTACTCCGCTATATTGTTCTTGTCACAGACTGGGGTTAAAAGTGTCATAAACTAAAGTCTTCAAATAAAGCGTTTTGGACATTGTTGAATATTGTCCTGATTGCCGTTTGAAACGAATCGGCATTTCACAAAAAAAGAAACCTTGGTTGTACCGATAAATGAAAACACAAACAATAAATCAGTTAAGGCACCAAGTTTCAGTTAGTGTGTTCATATATATAGTTACAAGAAAAGCATTGATCTAAATATCAAAGGGCGCCATTATAAAGAACAGCCATGCTGGTTTTGTTTAAATCTATTTTGACACAAAACAGCTTAGAATATGAGTGATCATGATACTTATATTCTGCACTAACCCTTTCAATGAAGATATAACTTGTCTGCTATTGAAATAGTGTAAACATAAATGAAAGATTTTTACATGAAAATATACACTGATTGGCATTATTTTAATATAATCATGCAATCATTCAAAAGTTTAGTTCAGCATATTGCTGTTGAAATTACTACAGACAGAAGTATGATTTCAGAACCCTATCAAACAATGAAATAATTTACTTAAAACAACTAAATAATGAGTTTGTCCAAAGCTTTTCAATACTGTGAATTTAAGAAATGAATCAAATACCGAAATAGTTTAAATTGTAGTTTGATAGATAAATAGCACGTGTTTATAAATTATTTTAATTGATTATTGACGGATCAGTCATTATAAAATCTTAGAAAAGAATAGTATCCATTTTTCACATTTTATATAATAGCGTGCACAAATTTAATTAATCACCACATCAAAAACTAAAACAATGTCTTAACATATAGATGGGTTTCTTTAAATTTTGATAAATAGACATTCTGTAAATATTGGGCGGAACATATCTTGAAGTGCGTGTGATTTTCATGAAATGTGATTATTATGTACATACGTTCCAGTAGACGAACTTCAGCGTCACCGTATTACGGTGCAATAAACGCAGCCTTTCTGACCAAGTGACTGGTTTCAAGCCGATAATCAACTAAAACATTCATTTATTCATCGCAATGTATAGGAGTTTTACTCTTAATTGGGCAAAACTTTACATAGCAAATATACATTATACCTTAACTTTCAATTAATCCGCATTCAACCAAAAACTGCCCACTGGACTGTGCATTTACTGAAAAAAGTGTAATACTTTCCAAGACCTTGGGGCAAGCCTATTGCACCGGAAATTCGAAATGATCAGCTTTTTAGTATCAATAATGCATTCATTTCTTTTAATGCAATAATGACAAACAAATGCTTATTTTTATTTCATTACTTCTGATATGTTATTTACACTCGACCAGTACATACAATTTACATTGCTGAAACAAGTAACTTTCATTTTTTCAACGGTACAGAAATGACTGCTCCTCCTATTAGCTGAACATTTCGTAGGCCACAGAGGCGCCGCGCTAAATGCGCGGGCGCCAATAAAGTTTTAATGGTGCATAGACTTGTAAACATAACTGATTTGTCTACGCACGTACTCAGTGACCCCCATTATAAAACAAATGGCCTGTCATCATCGCGTGTTTTTGTGCTTTTGTTACAAATTACAACTGTTATCTCGTTTTAGTTAGCTTATTTAACTCAGTTTCAGGGTCTCCAACTACAAATCAGATATGAAGGATTCTTAAGTTGTACAAGGAAAACTATTCAGATTCTTGAACATATTCTTATGAGGAAATTGTTTCAGAGGCTACAGTGGCAAAAGGATCGGTCAAAAATGAATGCTTTCGTATACTATCTGAATAATATGTCCAAAATAATCAAATGCATGTTGCTTTGTTTTAAATCAAACAATACAATTGAATATCGCTTAAGCCGGTGCAAGAGTCATAAGTAGTGTTGTACTTTCAATAACTGAGAAAAGAGAAAGTCACCGGCGCGATTTTATTGAGCCTGTTTATGAATATTTATCTGAATTATTTGACGGGATCAGGTCAATAACAAAACACTTAGTAACTAACAAATACGTCACGTTTATTTAAAGGAAATGGTTAAATCCATCGAGCAAAATAGTATTCATTATATCAAAATACCTGGCATTATAACAATCAATTAGTGACCTGAAATACAGTGATCCCTCCCTACAACGGCCCTCTCAATAACGATTCCCTCCTTCCAACAACGCATGTCACTGTTTCCGAAACAACACGGCTCCAGAAACAACTTTTGCCCATCGTATTTTCTTTATGCCTCAATCAAACCTATGTTGTGACCACTCTTTAGAATCGTCACTTTGTGACGATTCTAAAGTGTGGTCACAACATAGGGGTTGAATGAGGTATAACGGTTTTAGTTCTCGAAATACACCCTATCTGGGGATCTGCAGACAAGCTAATTATGTTTGATTTTCCCTCCCTATAACAACTCCCTCTGAACAACACATACAATTTTCGTATCCCAAAGGGTGTCGTTGTAGAGAGGGAGCACTGTAACAACATTCAAAGCATTATCAGTTAACCAATAGTTTGTTATGTGTGTAATATCATATATCCTGTCAAACCGACGAACTGTTGCATACGTAGTGACATATTTTAATAGTATCATTCTCAGTCTATCTGTCATCCATGCTCAGTCATTTTCTCGTGTTCTCTCTCTCAATGATTACGCTATATAATATGAACATTAGCAGTGGAAAGGAAACTGAAATTTTGGCTAATTTAATTTTGAGTTTAGGTGAAAACTTAGTTGAATGTTTACTGTCCAGCCATGTGGCCTATTTCGGCTACTGACTCTCCTAGGTGGTTCAACTGCTTTCACCCTATGGTATACCGTTTTATATTTTAAATAATTTATGTCGTTTGTGGTTATCCGTCACGGCTTGTCTTGTAATAGTGTTGATACCTGTTTGATGATACCAGGGAACTGCATCCGTTTGTGTGTGGCGCTCAATTGCTTTCATCCTATGGTATACTGTTTTCTAATGGTAAATGATTTATGTCGTTTGTGCGTATCCGTTACGGCTTGTCTTGTAATAGTGTTGGAACCTGTTTGACGATGTTAGAGATCCGCACCCGTTTGTGTGTGGCGCTCCCTGTAGGACTGTTTTATCCACTTTTATTCTGCTCGTGGCTCGTGTAAGCGCTTTGGGAAGGTAGTTTTATTGGAACCCTATAGAGATACCAAGAAGGCATTCCAGCACAGTTGTTCTAAATGGCGGAACAGAGAACTATTCATTTCGCAAGCACACCTTGGAGTTACTTTCACATCTGATCTTAACTGGAAAACACATATAGAAAACATATCGAAAAAAGCAAACAGCACAATGTCATTTATTAGAAGAAACATCAGCTCAAGCCCACCAAAGATTAAGGAAAGAGCATACAAGACATACGTCCGACCAATAGTGGAGTATGCCTCATCAGTCTGGTCCCCAAATGCAGACACACATATACATCAGATTGATATGGTCCAACGCAGAGCAGCCAGGTTTGTCAAGCGAGACTATGAACGCACTAGCTCAGTGTCATCCATGCTTGAGGACCTCAAATAGAACACTTTACAGCACAGACGAAATGTAGCCAGGGTCACCATGTTGTACAAGATTATCCACAACATGGTAGACATCAATCCTGACCCTCCACTCCGCTCCTCTAGACCAAATAGAAACCATAATCAGCAATACACCCAGAGTCCATGTTCTAAATCAGTATACCAGTATAGCTTCTTCCCTGCCTCGATCGTACTATGGAACCATCTGCCGCAGCACGTCGTGAACATACACACACTTGACGGCTTTAAAGCGGCCATGTCCAGTGTCCACAATCTGTAATGAGACGTCCGTTTTTATCCTGTTTATAACTGTACAAAGAGACATTTTATTGATCAAACCATCTCCAGCAGCTGCGCATGTCAGTTTTTAATCATATCACGAGTATACTCTAAGATGAGTGATGCGATTAATAAAGATGATGATGATGATGATGACGCAGGTACATCGACACAAAGAACTTAAGGCCCCGCCCCATCCCACAATCATCCCGCTCCGTCCCGCTCCACCACGCCCGGTCCACACACTCCATCATTCCACAAGCCCGCGCTCCCATCCGCCCACCTGCATGCACACATGTACGCACACACACATTATGCACGAATGTACATTTAACCATTTCGCCACCATGGGCGATTCTGCAATTACACCTGCAGACAGTTTGGATCAAGATGAAACGCCGAATTACTCGCCTTCTCATCAGTAACAAAGCATCTTGAGACCTAAATATATTCATGTAAAAACATTACTTTTGAAGCATGGCGCAGATTATAAGCTTAGCAGAACATTTATTTGGCGGTGAAGATGTTAACATAAAAACGATCGCATTGCAGCAGTTACATAAGAAATTAAATTTCATAATTTCCTTAGCACATTTTAGGCATTTCAAATTTAACCGATATGGATTCTTTTGTTTGAACACTACACATTAAAACTGATTGTACTCTGTTTCGGCAATCGTCAAAGAGCCATACGTATATGCATAAGAGTTAACATGAAATGAAAACAAGCAATTCAAAATAAACAGATACGAAATACGACACACTATTTGTAAATACGAGTTTCCGTCACACCAAAGCTTAATATTAACCCATCATCTGATAGAAATGCCGTTTCATGCCTTCTATTTGTTTACGTAATAACACCTACCCGATTCTACAGTGTGGCCATTACCAAAGCTTCCTTTGTTTAGGTGCCATTATAAAATAAGTAAATGAACATTCATGAGGCCAGGAATTCGTATATAAGTATTCATGAGGTGAAGGTTTAATGTATTAACCCATTTGCGCCCAGTGGATTCTCCCATGTTTATATATTGGATTAGTCCTTTGTTTTTGTCTAAGTGGTGCCTGGCCTAAATTTTCAATTTCGTTTTATTTTATATTCAAATTCCTATCATCAAACAGTGTAGACTCTGATCAGACGCCGCATTATGCGGCGTCTGATCAGAGTCTACACTGGTTGCCTACGTCCCATGTATGGGATCGTGGGAACAAATTGGTTAATGTTATTATTAGACACGTGTTAAAACACATCGCTGTTTTCCTGCATCACTTAATCAATAAAAGTGACATCCAAATTATGGTGACTAAGACATGGATAAAGGTGAGACACACAAACATTAAGGTGTCAATGGCATTGCTAACGTCTTTCCATGTAATATCCAAATTATAGTTGCTTTCTTCATTCCAATAAGATTCAGGTTTTGCAGCTATAACTTTGTCATTGATAGGTGTGGAATGTTTTTCTGCAACATGAATGGTTTTCCCAGATTTATTGACGTTGTCCGTTTCAGTTTTATCTGTGTTCTGGAAGAATACTACTTCCGTATTGTCGCTCATTGTATTTGATCTACACCTCGTTACTCTAACTAGAGTAGTATACCACCGACCGATTTTCTTATCAGAATTACGATGATATATTCGCAAATTAAGAATAATGATGAGCGTTGTTAGACTGCTCATAAAAACATCGGCAACGAGAAATATACAAAGAACAGGAACTGGATTTGACGTTTTTGGAATATTGTCAGAAATTATGGTTAGAAATACTGTAAGTGCCAGCAGTATGGTTATGGCATAGCTCACCCTCTCTCCAGATTCGCTAGGCAATAAGAAAACAAAACTGATCAGGTAACCCAATCCGCACAATGGTAACAACAGTGTCAGGATGTAGAAAGCAGGACGTCTTCTGATAGTTATTCTAAATAATGCCTCCTCAACGCCGTAGATATTTCTTGTTGCAGATTCTGTTTTTTCTAATGCCCATTCAATATTCTCAGTAAAAAAGTTAGTATTTATGCCGGTAACGATGAAACGAATCTGCCCGTTCCCATAGTCGAAGGGGTAATACGAGATATCGCATATCTGTTCGTCAAATGGCCAATATTTCATATCCATAGAACATGTCAATTCATTCACTCCACCAGGACTCCAAAAGGCAAATCCATTTGATTGGTAGGTGGCATGCATCCAGCTTTGTCCGACTTTCTCAAATTCTACCGGTTGTCCTAGCATAAGGGGAGGGGTCCAGACATATTTTGATTGAATCATAATTGAATTGATACCGCCATAGTCATTTGGTGTCCATTTAATTTTTTCATCAAGCCAAAAACATTCCAAAGACACTATTGTCCACAGTACCCCTCGTATCGTGTCTACTTCCAGAAGTTGATAAAAAGTCATCCCGACTGTCACATTAAGGGAATCTGTTTGATTATTTAGAGGAATCACATCGGGGTCATAGCCAGTCAGTAGTGCAGCTTTTAACTGTGTTATGTTTTCATAACTGTATGAGGATGCATGTTTCAACGATGACCCCAATAATATGCACAAAGTGATCTCACTGAAGACAAGCATGTTGCTAATGTTGAAATATAGTCCAGAAATATTTCTTGCAGACTTTCTACAAGTTGCGTGTACTTTGTCTAAAACAGTAAATAATCAAAGTATTTATTTCTTCTGGTAGTTGATAAAAGTAGGTCTGACAGATGAAAATCATTGTTTTTTAAAATTCAGTATAAATGTCAAGTTGTCCTCGTAAATGTCGCTTTCTCGACAAAATATATCCCGTTTGTAAAACCAACTCTAAAAAGCGTGTGTTCTTATTGTAGGTTTAATTTTGTCTGAGATAAGCACTTGTCTCTGTCCAACAATTCCCAAAATCCGTACAAGTATTGCGACTTGTGTGTCCAACGCATGAATAAAATGATTGTGTTGTGTGGTGATATACATAAATTAAACGTTGCGTATTAGGATCAATAAACTCGCTTGATCAATAACACGGAGACAGTCCGGTTCGCGTAGTTGGAGATTAATTACTCCTATCAAGTGTGTCATTATAACTCGTCATCTCATCATAATACAGGTTGTTTGACACTCGGTCAATAGTTTAATACTGAATCTCCTCTGAACATTGGAGAAAGCCTTCTCCTAACAGTTGAATTTATGATTCCTGATAAAGTGCCCATGCGCAGAAATGGCAAACATACTATTTACTTTAAGTATTCCGAAACACAACATCTTTTCTCGATCATTTTATAAAGGTGAACGAGTCAAGTTGGCATCATTTTGATCACATTAAAGGTCGTAGTAGCAACTAATGTAGACCCTGGTCAAACTGCTTCTTCATGGGAAGTTCATTCTTGATCTACCTTACTTGGATAAATATGTCTGTCTTCCGAATACTTAGGTTAATAAGAGTACGTTGTGCATACCACAGTCTGATTAAAAGTTATAAATTCAATACCAAATGAGTCTCGTTATAAATGAAGACTGTTCATTTAGCAGTGTAGACTCGGATTAACGGCAGCGTTGGTACCCGGCATCGGATAAAACCTGTACTAATTGCGAACGCAATATGAAAGCTTAACACTTATAAACCAAGCAGTGGTGTCAGATAGGCAAAGACAGAATCACCTTGATTACAACTGTTTGTAAAGGTCATTACAAACATAGTGTATAGTCAATGCTGATTGTTAACACAAGTACTAGCTGAATGCAGGCTGTTAGTATCGCAAACACCTCCCAAATGAGCTTTCTGCTTTATTTGCCGCTGCTGTCAATTTTTACATATCTAAATATATTCCGTCCCCTCCCTTCACTTAGTTCAACTTTGAGGTTATAGTTGGATATTAAAAAGTACCACGCTAGGTATTAATTTTATGTACACATAATTGTAAATACTTTTTTGTTAACATCTAACATGTATGAGTAGATTCTTTGTTTTATATTGGTTTTCAAATTAATTGAACTTTTCACTACAAAGCAGAACAAATAGCTGAATAGGAATTATTCAAACACATCAATAATCCTGGAGCTAGTGTAATTATTAGATAATAAATTCTAAAGGGAGGTGATCCTCGAGAGCAAAAATTGCAACACAAAAAGAGAAAATTGCAGACTGGGTTTTATTGAGTCTGTTCATGAACAGTAATTGAAAGTGCAACACTGCTCACACCCCCTAGCACCGGCTTAAGCGGTATTCAATTTTCAGAACAAGAAGTACTGAAATTCATGATCTCGAAGGATCAGAAGGTATAACAACACTGAGAATGAAGTACGGGGCGACGTTTTACGGCCGCCACACAAGCACTTAAGACCTGCTGTTGTGAAGATTATAAATTCTAGTTGTATCACAGTATTTTGAATTAAGTACACGATTACAAATTCTGAAAGTATGAGATATTTCGAAAACGAAAGCACCAATACGGAAACTCGTTTTTATTGAGTCATGAGCAGATATTAAAAGCACTAAACTACTGACGTCCCATTAACACAACTTTCTTCATTAAAAGCATTGACATTCATGATCCCGAAGGAACAGAAAATATAATATCACTGAGTATGAAATACGTGTCGGCTTGGAACGCCTACCACACAAGCACTTCATACGTGTTGTTGTGAAGTACATAAAATCTGAAAGTCTAAGTTTGTTCCGGAAATAGAATGGTAATTTTTCACCTATCTCTAGATGAAAGATGAACAAATAGAAAAGTCAAGCAGGAAAAAACACACTTTCATCACTAAAAACATGAGTCTGAGTTCGTTCTCAAGCTTTCGATTGGTCAGATTTGAGTTCTCAAGCTTTTGATTGGTCAGATTTGAGCAAAAGGCTCAAATCTGACCAATCCAAAACCTGAGAACGAACTCAGACTCAACTAAAAGTTTTATAAGCATGGACCCAGTCATTTTTGCTTCTAAACATAGGAATCAGCCGCAATATAATAATACATTGTATTCGCAAATAAGCACATAGATTTATGTGCATAATAAATAGACTTATCCAATAGTCATGTTCACGACGCTAAGTAATGTGACAACAATGCCAAATACATTTTAAAATAGCTTATAGAACGATTTGTGTTAAGCTTTATCACAAACAAATGCATGTAACTGAATAACAGATGTTAGTTTTACGAGTATTCTTATATTTAGATGTTATAGGTTTAAGAACGTTATAGGTCTAAAATCACTTAGAATAAGCGGGATCAAAACATTTTGGAGTAAATAATACAATTTTAATGGCGGATTCTTGTGTTATCGCTACCCCTTTCAAATGAACTGTGCCGCAAGACAGATTACTTGATGCTAAACATACACAACACTGAGCAAAATAATTCGCACAAGTATTTGTCAAGCGTATTTGCGAAATATGAGATAGAGCGGAACCCCTGTAACGCGACCATTTAATGAATAAAAATTGGTGTCTTTATAAGCATGTGGTTGCTTAATGCAGGACAAAATTTATGCAGAAAGCTCCTCTAGAGGTTTCTACATTACTTTTGTCCTGCATTAAGCTCTCACCTGCATCTACCACTCAGAATTATACCTCTTTCAGGTGGTCGCATTAGAGGGGTTTTACTGTACGTTCAAAGTTTGCCCCATCATGCAATCAGAGCATCGAACTATATTAATCCCGATGAGATGTGAACTTGCGTGCCATTTGGATATGAACTATTTGCAAAGGGAATAATACATTTACCCCTATCATGCTTATGGGTTACCAGACGCTATCCCGTTCCATCAAAGGTTATTTTAAGACCGAAACTCTTTGAATACATTTACTTAAAAGGAGAATTACTAGGAAAGGGAAATTAATTGTAGTTTTTGAAAACCTTGTGATATTTTGGTTTCAAAAAAGTGAATTTACAGATGCGTCAAAAACTTAAGTTTAAATGAAAAGGTTATGGCATTACAGAGATGATCTATCGTGTTGTAGTAATTTAGATCTCAGAAGATGTTCAATGTCTACATGGTAAGTGATGATGGGCATGTTCATGCCTTCTCTCGTTGTATGTATTTCACAGGAGATCGGGATGCTTCTTATATTCTATAAGATTATATGTATTACATACATCTAGATTATTATACCCCCTTTTGAAAAACTGGGGGTATATTGCTTTGCACATATCGGTCGGTCTGCCAGTCAGTCGGTCGGTCGGTAGATCGATGGTTTCCGATCATTAACTAATAAACGACTTGGCGTAGAATCTTTAAACTGGGTTTGGTGGTTGGTCATGACCACTAGATGACCCCTATTGTTGATTCTGAGGTCACTAGATCAAAGGTCAAGGTCACCGTGACCTTAACTGGTGAAATGGTTTCCGATCAATAACTGCTCAAGGGTTTGGCTTAGGATCTTCAAACTTGCTATGGCGGTTGGTCATGACCAGTAAATTACCCCTATTGTTTTTTAGGTTATTAGGTCAAAGCTCAAGGTCACCATGACCTTAACTGGTGATATGATTTCCGATCAATAACTGCTCAAGTGTTTGGCTTAACCAGACTTCTATGGGGATGTTATGGGGATGTTATGTAACTGCTCAATTGTTTGGCTTAGGATCTTCAAACTTGTGGGGGTTGGTCATGACCATTCGATGACCCCTATAGTTGTTTAGGTCACTATTTCAAAAGTCAAGGTCACCATCACCTTAACTGGTGAAATGGTTTCCGATCAATAACTGCTCAATGGTTTGGCTTAGGATCTTCAAACTTGCTGCGGTGGGTGGTCATGACCAGTAGATGAACCCTATTGTTTTTGAGGTCACTATGTCAAAGTTTAAGGTCACCATGACCTTAACTGGTGAAATGTTTTCTGATCAATAACAGCCCAGTTGTTTGGCTTAGGATTTTCAAAGCTGCTGTGGTGATTAGTTATGACCGCTAGATGACCCCTATAGTTTTTAAGGTCACTAGATCAAAGATCAGGGGATCGGGGTAATACATGTTTTACAAACATCTCTTGTTAAATCTTTAAAAGTATCAACTACCTCTCAAAAGAGGGCAATGCACTGATAGTATGGGATCCTTCGTAATATTAACCCTTATCTTGTCGCGAAATTAGCGAATTATATGCTTAAATACTGCTTTTCACATCAATAATTTCTTAATGCAACAGTCTGACGTTTTAGATATTCTGCTGAGAACGAGGGAGATAACTCTTACAAACACCATAGATTTACTGTTTGTTCTCACAATCATATCCAAAAATAGCTTCTGCTTGATAAGTAGATTTAGATTTAATTAAAGGGTTTTAAGTAACACTAAGTCTAACTTTGATAATTTCATGACGTATAAACTTGTTTTGTTAAAAACATTAATAATAATAATGCATAATTACAAAGCCATGTGGTGTTAATATGATGTCATTTGATCTTTGACATCTAACGGGATTAGGGCTTGTTATTGGTCCCTATTTTTGGTGTATTTAGGCAGTCTAGACAAAACCATTAGAGGGGACAGTCATGTTAATGTAGCTCTCACAACAAGTGCGGGGTTTTAATTACCAGAACAGAATTGAACAAGTGGAAAAGAGCTACAGACAGACTGTGAAAACAAGAACCAGTGCAATTTTATATTTAGGACATTTTCGGATATTACAGTCTAAAGTCTATTGTAAACTATCATTTGTATCTACATGTATTTGACTTATTCTATTATTAAACATCAAAACTAAACCATCTGTGTTGAGTTAGAAATGGTACGTCAACACATATCTGGCTACCAGCAGCCTGCCTACAAATAATGCGGCAATTCATTGGCATCTAATTAAGGTCCAATCTGTTCGACACTCGGTCATCAGTTTCTCAAAACTTTGATTGAATCGGAAGTAATGAAAATTGCACTAGATCCAAATCTGAGAAGACACTTTTTTCACAACTAGTGATATGATCTTGACGTCCAGTCGTTCAGGTATATGTGAAAGGTATTTTGAATGAAACATACCAGAGAATGCTTTAGAATCCATTTGAAACATGTTACCTGTTATACTTTCTATTCATGTTTGAATATATCATGGGAATTATAGAGAGTGTATTGAAGTCGGAGGAAGCATGCCACGCAAACAATACAAATGTTAGCAACTATATGCTAGTAAATCCTCTAGTGGATTGTAGGCTCATATTCTTCATTTGTTTTCCGCTGATGTCATTAGTTGCTAAACAAAATCAACCTTACTCATGTTTGAGTTATTTAACTTATTTTATTGAAACGTGAAAGCATAGCGGCGATAAACCATTACACCTATAATGGTGTAGTGATTTCAAATAACGGAGTAATTTGTAGTGATGTGTATATTACTTTATTATTTACTTACTCTCGCCGAAATGAGTTCAAACCATGATCAATGAAGTTGTCTACCGATCGACAGTTCGTGACATTGTTGAATGCATTACTATTGTTACGAATTGATATTTCATCAAATAAGAAATTGTGTAAGTACACAAACGAGCATACAATAAATCATGAAGACATCAAGTTTCTGTTGTATGTTTTCGAGATTTTATCGACTTCAGAATATGGCTGGTTTCGTTATTGCACTTACTCTATGGCTACAACCCTAACATTTTCCCATGAGCCGGTATGAGCCGTATGATCACGGCTTGATCTGTATATGACAAACATGTATTTAGATTTGCAGTACGGTCAAACCCAGCACACACACACACACACACACACACACACACACACACACACACACACACACACACACACACACACACACACACACACACACACACACACACACACACACACACACACACACACACACACACACACACACACACACACACACACACACACACACACACACACTCAGTCACTGCTCTGTCGGCTTATAGTATTTTATAGATATGAGTTTACACGTTCTGCCATCATGAAAGTAATGCGTTCGAATATGAACTGAAACATGAAGTATGAAATTCTGCTAATACATTCATTCCAAAATATTTAGATTTCAACAATTGGTATATTAAATCATTTGGATATAGACACCAGGCTCAATGCTTATAAAACTTTTTAGTTGAGTTTGAGTTCGTTCGCAAGCTTTTGATTGGTCAGATTTGATTTCACAAGCTTTTGATTGGTCAGATTTGAGCATTGAGCACGAGTTTTATAAGCATGGACCCAGAACCCTGTCTATCATCAAGTCGCTAAACATGCCATTGAATGGTATAAGAAATGCGATAGAGCCCGCCTGACTTGACAATTAACTCTGGACTTGTTTAATTTCTTCTATTTCTAGCACACATATATTGTTAAATTCAAGGCAGACTTGGCAAACACAGCTAGCAGGATCTGACTAAATTAGGCGAAGTATTCTCATCAGAGTGCAAGTCGAACGATAAGAACGATGTATCACTGTTATCGAATGTTAAAATAATACGTATATGAAAGATGCACTTTTAGAATACTCTATCAGTGATTATGCTTTGAACATTTTTCGGTGAGAATAATGCAAACAATAAAGCAATATAATCACGTGAGCATTTAGTCTCCAATATACTCTCACGTATGTAGAACTGTTAACTAAAACTATTTCTTCAACTGTCGTGGTAATGTTGAATGTGTTACTATTGTAATGAGTTGACATTTCACCAAATAAGAAACTTTGCAGGTACATGACAGCGGGCAATTAAGTATTATACCGCTTAAGCCGGTGCTAGGGGGTGTGAGCAGTGTTGCATTTTCAATTACTGCTCATGAACAGACTCAATAAAACCGAGTCTGCAATTTTCTCTTTTTGTGTTGCAATTTTTGCTTTCGGGGGATCACCACTCTTCAGAATTTTTAATACACCAAGTTCCCATTTTTGATTTCGACAAGATTGTATATTTACAATATTTCAAAGGCGGCATTCCTGCTTTCAGCCCATCATCTACTTTGATTTTTATATGGTAAGTGTTTTATGTTGTTGTGTAAGTTACGTCACATTTTGTCTTGTGTTATTTCCTATTTGATGACATTTTCCCATTCTTTTAGTGAATTTAACCCTTCCACCGCCGCAGTCGCATAAATGCACCACGACAAATAGTGCAGTCCCAGATCAGGGACTTCACTATTTGTCTCCCTATCTATTTCTATATATGTGCTTTATTCCTTTGAAATTTGCATTTATTGATCTGATTTCCTTATTTTACTGAATGATTTAACAAACTTGGATTGCAGACGACAATAATAATTTGGCGCCGAAAGGGTTAAACCATGACTGGTATGGTTACGCACTTACTCTCGGCTACGATCCTCACATTCTCCCATTAGCCATTAACCTCTTGGAAACGCGTATGAACGCATTGTCAGAGTTGACCAAGATAAGATGACTCTTGCAAACAGAATAGACCCTCAATGAGTCATCTGATTAAGAACAGGGTATGTACGGTTTGCTTATAAAATAAATATATTCTATAGTTTCTATAGTCCCTGTATATAGTCCATCTGTTCATAGTGCACTTATAAAAAGTCATTTGATTGATATTTGTATGGTTTCATTATTCTCTGTATGAATAATTTTGTAAATGTTTAAGCTGTCAGAATTACAAACAACACGTTCCTTTATATTCCTGATTAGTTCTTTGGACGTTTTGTCTAATACGGTATCTTCTGTCATTATTCATACTTCACAACAGCAGGTGTTAACTGCTTGTGTGGCAGCCGTAAACAGTCGCCCGTACTTCATTCTCAGTGTTGTTATATTTTCTGATCCTTCGGGATCATTAGTTTTGATGTTATTAGCTTTGAAAATTGAATACTGCTTAAGCCGATGCTAGGGGCGTGAGAAGTGTTGTACTTTTAATTACTACTCATGAACAGAATCAATAAACCGAGTCTGCATTTGTTTCTTTCCGCACTGCTGTACGTTTTCTTTCGAAGGATCTCAAACTTTCAGGCTATATTTATATTATACGGTATAGTATATCTGGACTGTGGATACGATACGTACTGATCTATCAAAATATCTTACTGTCCAGCTCTGAGACAATTCTAATGAATAATAGTAAGATATCATGTGGTGAAGAAATATAAAGAACACTTTACTTGGATTTCCTAAATGCACATCTTACCTACAACTCTGTATACGTATTAGGTCGTGTCACAACAAATCAAATTGGAACAAATTTTTCCGTACTAGTTTCTGTTTGAATATAAGTTCGAATACAGTGGAGTGCAGTGGAGTGCAATAGAGAAGAGCAAACCCATCAAGTCAAACACAATGCATAATATAAGATTCTCTTGAGGATAGTGGTCGACAGATTTCCAATCACATCGTTAGTGCCATTAGTCTTTCTTTCAGCTGAATAAATAATGCCTCATTCTAAACGTTAACGGTTTCGTCTGGGTCACTGGTCGTTAAACTGAATCAAATGTAAGTGCTAAAGGTATCGATCTGTGTGAGACCATAAATGCACTCGCATGTCGCGAGCAGTTTACTTCTGGAAATCAGGTGTTGTCTATAAGTGGAGTAGTGTACACAATGTTGAATCTTTCACATACTACGGACATATTAGTAGCAAATTGACATCGAACGTACTTTAAAACAGACTGATGGCTACTTTTAGATTCCTTTTCCCATTTATATGTGTTGTTTATAGTTGTGTTTTCCTTAAAGCAAAAGCACAGTCATATGGTAACATGACTGGTTTAATGTCACATGTTCTCAGTGGCTACAATCCTGATGTTCTGCCTCTGAACAACCAGTCTGACGTCATCGCGGTAAACGTCGCCATGTATCTTTACAATATTTTGGAAGTGGATACGGTAAAGGAGACACTATCTGTCATCTTGTCGATCAGCGTATCGTGGAATGATGAAAAAATTCGATGGAACCCTTCTGAGTTTGACAACATCACAACATTATTGTTAAACTCAAAACAGGCATGGAAACCACAGTTGGTTCTGGTTCAATCTGTGGAACTTACTGCTCTAGGAGAACCTTGGATGTCACTTACGTATCAGTCGAATGGCATTGCACACTGGAATACTGCAAAACTTGCTCGAGTGACATGCTTAATGAATATGCAGTACTGGCCATTTGACACACAGGAATGTGAATTTTCGTTTTTTCCATACATTAGCAGGAGTAACATTGAAATAAATGTTCCACCAAACGAATATATGACAGCCTCTTACACACCAAATGGCGAATGGGTGTTGGATAAAGCAGAGTCCTTGTCATACAAACGCTTTGATGTGACAGAAGCGTTGCTGAAGGTAAAATTAAAAAGAAGATACATGTTTTATGTATTAACGTTGATACTTCCTTATCTGACGTTAGGTATGTTAGAGATTTGCGTGTTCCTTCTTCCATGTGACTCTGGCGAGAGAGTCAGTTACTCAGTTACCATTCTTCTTGCACAAATTGTGTTTTTAACAGTAATATCTGACAACATACCAAAGTTGTCCGACCCCGTACCTCTTGTGTGTGTTGCTATTTTAAGTGCAATAATAACATGCAGCTTGTCGACAGTGGGTGTAATACTAAATTTAACCATTTATCACAGATCGGAAGATGTAGCTGTTGGTCCATGGTACATGGGTTTAGTAAATCAACTCAAGCGGAATCATATGATTGTTGGAGTCTCTGAAGATAACGGATCTGCTGTTGTTAAGAACAAACCAGCTCCAAAGGATGATTTTCAAATTAAAACGGCTAATGACAAGTCTCATTCCGATCAATGTCAGGATTTAGATCTCCAGGAAATTGTGCCTTATGGAAATAATAGTGAAGCAAACAAGGACATGAAATGCGGGAACACGACTTGGAAAGATGTTAGTCGTGCCATAGATTCGATTATGTTTGTCTGTGTTTTGATCGGCACATTGCTTCCTACAGGTGTGATTATACTGTTGGTGATACTTAAAGGAAATTAATATCACAACCAGCTGAACAGTTGGCTATGTGGTTAAAAAATCAGAGGAAATATATATTCATTGGATAACATCTATACAGACATGAAATATATGAGTTGATTTCCTGAGTGTAGGAAGGACTAATCAGCCTACCATATTTAACGGATCCTACAAATATAACATATATTAACCCTAATCCCGTTGTATGTGGGTTAACACAGCGTTCATCTTAACCCATTTACTCCCACGATCCCATATATGGGATGTATGCAAACAGTGAAGACACTGATCAGACGCCGCATGATGCGGCGTCTGATCAGAGTCTACACTGTTTGCTGATAGGAAATTCAATATAAAACATAACAAAAATGAAAAATTAGACCAGACATCCATTAGATAAAGATAGACTAATCCAATATACATGTAATATAAGCATAGAATAATTCCACTGGAAACAAAAAGGTTAATGAGACGTTGAGTTACCGGACGTCTCATCAGGATCCAAGGTACATGCATTCAATATTCGGTCAATAGCTTTCCAAATCTTGATCGAATCGGACGTTGTCTAAATTGCACCAGGCCCCCGTTTCACGAACATTCTTAACCCTTCGCTTTCTATTCACGTCAATATACCTACCTGTAAATAGTGAAGACCCAGATGAGAAGCTCCTGCAGGAGCTGTCTCATCAGGGTCTGCACTATTCACAAGCTGATTGTGCAACCAGTGCACTCCACAGCAGTGATTGCACAGTGAAATACTTGTACACAGTGAAGATATATGTAATTATACAACAGGGCATGGGTAAAGAAGGAGAAATGTATTTTAAAATTCAGCAAGAGAAGGGTTAAGTAATTACTTAGCTAAGCCTGTTATTTATAAAAATTCACAAGACCATAACTTTTCATAAATAAGTGTTTATTGTAACTCAAAAGGGTAAGAGGTTTGCTCCGTTCTCATTTGAAGAACACATATTGTACTTGATAATAATTGAAGGTGATCTAAAGCAAAAGCAGTATTTAAGAACTTGTAACAGACATAAGAATTTTATCAAATTCATTTAGGTTTAAACTAGCTGTTCCTTGCGAAAACTGGCATTTTCTAATCAAATATATAACTGAATATCCCTAAGGTTTCTGTTAAGATAAAATTATTTGACATATCTTCTCTAAATATAAGTGTAATACCCCTAATAAGTTAAGCCTGGTACTAAGTAATTACTTAAGAATGTTCATGAAACGGGGGCCAGATCCATTTTTCTGTAGATATCATTTTCTTTACAGTAGGGTATATAAGTAACATTTTGGAGACAAAACTGATTATATCGCATCACTATGCGATATAGATACAGATTTACCGTTGTCTTATGTTCTGCCATGGTTTAGGAATAAAACAAACCAAAATAAAAAAATAAACATTATTGAAACCTACTGCTCTCTCTATATAGTCCTTCTGCTCTCTCTATATGTTTGAATGTTGTTAAACTAAAATAACAGCATTCAGACTGGGGAGTCTGCAGACAAGTCTTTTTTTATAGACAATGAAATGTAATGTTGATAGTTTCGATCGTTTCTTCAATAAAAAGTTCAAACTCGTAACTTGTTATCGGGACCTAACCGGTGTTTGCAAACAGTCGTTACCATACATTAACCCTCTACTTCATGTATATTCAAGTAAGAAATGATGACACCATGGATATCAACTAGATTTTTTAACCCTTCTCTTGCTGAATTTTGAAATGCATTTCTCCTTCTTTACCCATGCCCTGTTGTACAATAACATATATCTTCACTGTGTATACAAGTATTTCGCTGTGCAATCACTGCTGTGGAGTGCACTGGTTGCACAATCAACTTGTAAATAGTACAGACCCTGATGAGACAGCTCCTGCAGGAGCTGTCTCATCTGGGTCTTCACTATTTACAGGTAGGTATATTGACGCGAATAACAAGCGAAGGGTTAAAATGGCATATAAACACATGAACATTTTGCCAAAGTAGAATCTATAGAATCAGAGCTGTATTATTCGACAAGCAAACAGTGCTGACTCTGATCAGACGGCTCCTATAGGAACCGTCTGTTCTGGGTCTACTCTGTTTGCAAAGGCGTTGGAAGACGTGTTTATGGAGTAAAGGGTTCAATGTTAACAAAGCTAGCATATATTGTATGTACCCATCACTTACAAGTAGGAGGGGCATAGACGTGCCTGTGTCCGTCCCTCCGTCTAACTTTATAATCTTCACAACAGCAGGTGTTAAGTGCTTGTGTGGCGGCCGTAAAATGTCGCCCCGTACTTCATTCTCAGTGTTTCTATACCTTCTGATCCTTCGAGATCATGAATTTCAGTACTTCTTGTTCTGAAAATTGAATACCGCTTAAGCCGGTGCTAGGGGACGTGAACAGTGTTGCACTTTCAGTTACTGTTCATGAACAGACTCAATAAAACAGAGTCTACAATTTTCTCTTTTTGTGTTGCAATTTTTGCTCTCGGGGAATCACCTCCTTTCAGAATTTTTAAAAGCATTTGTACATTTATACTACATACATCAAACCCCAAGGATACATTATTCAGGACGTGACCTTGTTCACTCGGTTTTCTTCATCCAACCGCATTTAGCATTAACGGAGCTATGTGCATTGATTTTGTGAACATATGGAATTATTTCAAAGTTGTGTCGCATGCAACTCTGAAATAATTAAAGCTGAAATAATGAAACACTGGCATGTAAATATGTCCAATGAATATGTGCGGAGTTACGGGCTATTAAATGGTTTGAGAAGTAGCGTCTTTGAAGATAAGGTTGAAGGTGGTGCATCTGTGTCCTATGGGCATATTTCAAGTTCCGCTTTAGTTGAGTATTATAATTTATTATTCGAGAAAACGTTTAAACATTCTGTTGTCAATAACCTGTGATGTCAGTCTGCATCATCTGCATAGTGGTGTCATGAGTTATGCAAGAAGAATTTCCATCAATCTTCAACTTTGCTTATTACAGCCATATGGGTGTAACAAAACACTGGTTATCATTCATAATTCATTATTCAACATCCTGGTAAAGATGAAATATGCACCAATGCTATGACGCATATAGTTTTAACTGAAATGTGCAGTGGTTCTACTTAACTAGTATATTAATGTATAGTTCGAGTAATATTTGAAAGCACATATTTTGACATTTTCAGTGGTTATATTATCTTGATTCACACTTTTTATCTGTGTTCTCTTCTCCTCATTTTTGCGGAACATATATGTATGCATGTGTCCCTGTAGCTTGTCTTCATTTCATAGACAGGTGCTGCATTTTTTCTGTAGTAGTAGTACTACTAGTAGTAGTAGAAAAGCTCACAGTGAACTTTTTATGAATTTCCGACGTCCTCCGTCGGCGGCCCGTCACTACAGTTGGTTCTTTAACTTGTACTCCATGAATATTCGTGTTAAAGGATGTTACACTCAACAAACTACTACTTACCGGGTAAACACTTATTGTGCTGTCAGTTTAGCAGATGTGGTTACGCGTGCAAACAGTGAAGCTCATATTTGACACAGAGTTCCATCAGGATCCAAAATATTAGTTAATGTGGTAATTTTTTCAAAGCGAATGTAACGAAAACAGTAGCTGGCGGCAAAGTGTGGACTCGGCAATATTTGGCTAAAACTGAAATGCATCAATTGAATAAACGAATCAGAACCTCGATGTATTGCGATTTCCATTCAATGTATGGCTACATAAATGCATGCTTGACAATCCGGGATATGCATGTACGGGGGTTATGACTGCCAAGGGAGATAACCTATCATCCTGGCGACGATATCATATTTATTGGGGTATGTCCCTTGAAATTAGAAGGGCTGAAATGGAAATCGAATAGCGTTTGTTTTCTTTTCAATACCACAAATTTGGATGATAATAAAAAGTAAATTTAAAGCCTAATCTAACGACACAAGTTATTTTAACTTTTACCCTATCATTAATCATTCAAATATATTCACTTCATGAATATTAGTTTTGATTATTTTAACCCTTTCCCTCATATAAACGTGTTTTCACGCATTTGCAAACAGAGTAGACCCAGATCAGACGGCTCCTAGAGGCGCCGTCTGATCAGAATTTGCTCTGTTTGCTGATGGAATTTGAAATGTCTTTACTTTGTAAAATGCCTTCCATATTTCGTTATAACTATTTTGTCATAAATATTCAGTAGGCATTGAAATTTGGAATAAACATAGAACATGGAAAGGGTTAAATGATGGCACCTAAACTAGGGAACTTAGTGTCATGACGTAAACAGGGGTATCTATGAAGTAAAGGGAGAGTCCCCAGTCTAAAGTGTGCCCGGTGTCAGAAAGTAGACCGTTGTCCTTTCCAATATTCTACTTAAATATTGTCTGAAGTATGACTTGCGTATGTATTTTCCGTCTAAAAATTATGTTTAATATTATCCAAAAGGAATTTTAACCCTCTACTCAATAAATATTTATGTGAGAATTTGTTTTGCATCACAACGGTGATAATTTGAAACCAAAGAAGCATTTCTTTTATTCGAGCTAACACTGCCGTTTCACTGGGTCAAACATTGTTTGATATAGTAGTATTAACATAAAACAAACAAAATATTGATAGATTTATTGTTGTGTTTGATATGATCAGAATGAATTTGTAAAAACAATTTCAGATATTCAGCAAAGTTGTTGCTTTTCACATTCCGGACACACTGTCAATACGTGCAAATGGTAAATACAATAAACCGATAGGTTCAGTGGACAAACCTTAGATTATAATTTACTTTCGCTAATTAGACATACAATATTGACTGCGAATTGTGATAATGGCAGTCGCGCACGTAACAATGTAAATTTGATCAGATTCACGACACAGAAATGCGACGGCGTCCAAATATACGTACTGTTTGTCATAACTGCATGAAAGCTAAACAAAGCAATCATTTTAATAAAAAAAACAGCTCACGACATAAACAAAACTTTATCCCCTGTTTAATCTGCATACCAGTAACACGAGTAGTTGTGTGTCTGGAAGGTCTCAGCTGTCTGACACTAGCGCCAATAGTGTCTCAGAACAGTAGAGCCTGTCATAAACGACCATTAAAGCATGTATAAATGTTGGTCTTTAAGACAGGTGGTTGCTTAATGCAGATCAAACTTAACCCATTTGCTCCCACTGGATTCTTCTATGATTAGTCCATTTTTATCTAAGGAATGTCTGGTCTAAATTTTCATTTTTTTTGTTTATATTGAATTATCTATCAACAAACAATGTAGACTCTGATCAGACGCCGCGTTATGCGGCGTCTGGTCAGAGTCTACACTATTTGCCTACTTCCCATATATGGGATCGTGGGAGCAAATGGGTTAATACAGGAATTTCTTATTGCTTTTTGTATTGCATTCACCCTGAATTAAGCAAACACTTGCTTGTTAAGAACCTCCCCCCCCCCCCCTCCAATTATCAATAGTAATGTTCAAGATTCATGTAACAAATTAATAATATCATAATATATTTATTGGCTCAAGTTTTATAATGGCATGTGTATACGGCATTGTTTGGTATTGGTAGAATCAGTATAGTCAGATCTATAATTATTTCATAAGCAAATAGAGCAGTCCCAGTCCCAGAGGCGTCTGATTCGGGTCTACTCTGTTTGTAAAGGTGTGAAAGGCGTTTATATGAAGGAAAGTGTTAATGCATGCTCTAATATAGCTTCAACAAATCGAACGCAAATTTTGCAACGGATTGATATTGATATTGATGCAGATATTATTTTCACATTAGGATCCAGATTATCACTAGTGGTAGCTTAGGGCAAATCTCTATGTAAGAATGGAGATGCCTTGTCTGATTTTATATTGTTTTAACCCATTCCCTCATATTTACGCCTTTTGACGCCTCTGTAAAAGTCACCTTTGAAACAATTGTGCTAAATAGAGCATTTGCTCCATAGGAGCAAATGTTCTATTTATCACAATGGTATCATAACTATGCGATTCTAAAACCATCCTTTTCTCTAGTAAATACTCCTTTTTGGTAGATTTATTCCAAGAGGATTGATCTAAAAACATCCCATGAGGGAATGGGGGCTAATACTTTAATCACCCAGCACAATAACGATATACAAATAATTCAAACACAACATTAAAGGAATGCATTCACTAATGCGACTCGTGCCTGATAAAGGTATATGTTTTAAAACAACTCGACTCTAATGATAATATTGTAAACAGAAAAAAAATATTTGCAATCACTTGTGGCTTTATAGGCGATTTTTTGAGTGTCGTCAAACTCCAAGCTGTTTAATCTTGTCCTTCATATAAACGCATGTTTACGCATTTGCAAACAGAGTAGACCCAGATCAGACGACTCCTATAGGAGCCGTCTGATCTGGGTCTGCTCTGTTTGCTAATGGAATTCTAAAATGGCTACACTGTTCCACCTTCCGTATTTCATTTTAACTCCTTTGTTCATGAATATCCAGTAGATATTAAAACTTGGAATAAACATAGAACAGGGAAAGAATTAACACTTGGTCAGTTGTTTCTCAAAAGTTTGATAGAATTGGACATGGTCAAAAACATGGTCAGATCCTAATTTGACCACAGACATTAATTTTGTCACAGCAGAATAAATGTTAAGAATAAACACTACTATTTTGATTATATTCGCCATATTGTCAGTCATATTGAATATCTACAACTGATCAAGGGTGACTAAGTGGCACCTGCCATTTTACGAAAGTTTATGGCCCCTTTTACAATGGTCAATTAATAAATCACTTAAAAACAATATATTCCGATCGAACGTAGTTTTTGGTAGACAATTACTGACAATTAGGCTGTATGATTTGTTATTCAGATCAGTTTAGGTCGTAGAATTTGCTCGATCAAGCTGTACAATATTTTTAAAACCCTTTCCCTGTTCAATATCCATATAAGAAATTATGACAACATGAATATTTATCAGATAATTTTTATATCTATACGATGTCAAAAGCAAATAAAGCAGATCCTGAGAGCCGTCTGATCTTGGTCTGCTCTGTTCGCAAATGCGCGAATGAGAGAAAGGGTTAATCTAAAAATGACACATAACAGATGCTGATGCATGTCCAACAATAAATAGATGGCGGCTATCCGGTGTCTACATTGTTTGTAAAATCAACGGGGTACTTCAGTAGACAACGGAATATTTGTTACATTACATACATCTTATTAGTCCCCCACCGGTTACCGGTTGGGGGACTATAGGTTTGCTCGATTCCGTCTGTCTGTCTGTCCGTCCGTCCGTCTGTCCGTCCGTTCGTCTGTCACGCTTCGTGTCCGGGCCATATCTCCTACAAAGTTATGCCAAATTCATTATAACTTCACACATTGAAGAAGCATGATGAGGGCTAGTGTCATGCACAAGGGTCATAACTCTAGCATCAATATTTTTGGAGTTATTCCCCTTTTACATATTTTTTTGTCCGGACAATAACTCTTTATCTACTGGTTCAATTGATTTGAAACTTCACATATGGAACAATCATGATGAGGGGTAGTGTCATACACAAGGGCCATAACTCTAGCATCAATATTTTTGGAGTTCTTCCCCTTTTTCATAT
Source organism: Azorinus chamasolen (assembly GCA_963576725.1). NCBI lineage: Eukaryota > Metazoa > Mollusca > Bivalvia > Cardiida > Solecurtidae > Azorinus > Azorinus chamasolen. The sequence goes on from OY755243.1 coordinate 78,354,463, forward strand.
TTTCTTGTCAGTCCGTCTGTCACACTTCGTGTCCGGGCAATATCTCCTACAAAGTTAGGCCAAATTCATTATAACTTCACACATTGAAGAAGCATGATCAGGAGTAGTGTCATGCACAAGGGCCATAATTCTAGCATCAATATTTTTGGAGTTATTCCCCTTTTTCATATTTTTTGTCCGGACAATAACTCTTTATCTACTGGTTCAATTGATTTGAAACTTCACATATGGAACACACATGATAAAGGGTAGTGTCATGCACAAGGGCCATAACTCTAGCATCTATATTGTTGGAGTTATTCCCCTTTTCATATTTTCTTGTCCAGTTAATAACTCTTTATGTACTGGTTCAATTGATTTGAAACTTCTCATATGGAACAAGCATAATGAGATGTAGTGTCATGCACAAGGGCAATAACTCTAGCATCAATATTTTTGGAGTTACTCCCCTTTTTCATATTTTATTGTCGGGACAATAACTTTTTATTTACTGATTCAATGTATGAAAGTAGGTACTAATACCATTCAGGTGGTCATGTATATACCATGGTCAACCACACCATGGGTGGGTGGGGTGGGGAGAGTGAAGGTTTTTTTCAGTCCGGTGGGGGACTCATGTCTTGCATAGCAATACAACATGTCCTTGTTTAAGATTTTCTTATTCAGTAAAATCTCGAACAGTCAAACAAGTACTATTACAGGTTTTTTAAAGACAGGTTACTGCTTAATGCAGCGTGAAAGTCACGCAGAAAGCTCCTCTGTAAGTTTTCTGTATGACTTTAACCTACATTAAGCAGTCACTTGTCTAAAATGCTCTCTATTCTTCTTTATTAGGTATTCGAGTGAACGAGATTTAATTGTGTTTCACTACATCTATATGTCGTATGTGCTGCATTATTTACAAAAACAAGGGTTTAAGTGTTATGTTTGCGCTCTTTCATCCTATACAACTCTTATTTTTTAGTTGTTAATCCTTTATTTCATATACAGTAAAACCTCTCTATAACGGTCACCAAATTGTGTTAATTAGTTGGTATTTAGGGCAGGTGGCAAGGTGAAAGTGAAACAGCACGCTCCTATAGGAGCGTTCTGTTTTACTTTTACCTTGCTGTAAGCAGCCACCTGCATTTAACATAAAATACCTGATGTAATTCAGTGGCCGTTATAGAGAGGTTTTACTGCATACGCTATTTTACGGCCTACCAAATAGAAAACACCCAGACCAGACAGCCCCTGTTCCGTTTGCCTATGGAATAATACAGATCTGATTCTACTGTGTCTGTCACGGCCAACATTATCATTGGTAATATTACTTCATATCTGATGTCCATATATAATATTGTTGATGGAACACGTCGTTGAGGTCAAATACCCAAACCGGTTTTTTTTAAATCACAATATGATGACGCGTTGACAATGCAAAGTTCTGGTACATGCAGTAGACAGTATATCGGTTTTTTCTATAATATTTGCTGATTGGTCGATAAACGGAATAAATGATCACCTATTGTGGGTACGCCCAGTAATATTTTTCAACGTGAAATCAAACAGATATACAGCCAAACCTATCTTAAACGGTCATTCATTTATTGACCATATAAGTGTTTAAAGCAGGTGATTGCTTAATGCATGTCGAAAGTAATGCAGAAAGCTCCGATAGGAGCTTTCTGTATTACTTTTTACCTGCATTAGGCTACCATCTGCCTTACTTGGTGGTGAATTTGATCGAGCAGCAGTGATACACAAATACCAATTAAACTATGAATATTTGATATTCCCTTGACAATAATTACGTTGTATTAACAGAGTAAACTTCTACGATTCGATATAGACTGATAACTCGTCAATTACGAAACGTGACATATCAATTAACAACTCTGCAAACGTGTCGATGTATTTGAGATAAAATACAAGGCGCGGTTATTTGTCTTTCAATCATTTTTTCAAAGCGTCATCGACGAAATATGTCTACCAATAGAACGCTGTAGACATTGTTACATCTTTTAAATAGTGCGACATGAAAGAGAATTGTTTATTCATTAGCCCTTTAATCCTTTAATGATGAGTAAGAAATAATGGCATCGTGAATATTAGTTAGATGAGGTTTTGCAATCACAACATGAACATGGGAATTTTTCATACTAGTCTATAAGCAAACTTAGTGTATCCCTACATGTCTGATCTGGGTCTACCCTGTTCGCAAATGCGATACAATGCGTATCTATGGGTTAAATAACGAAAAGAGTACTTACTAGAAAACTAACAAAAAATGATAATGTCAGCCACAGATGTCCATTGTATTTCTTTTATCATTGTGCATTACCAAAACAGTAGAAAATGTCCTAAGCGCCCATTCATTTATTGAACATATGATTGTTAAAAAGCAGGTGGTTGCTTAAAGGGCTAAATTAATGCAGAAAGTTCCTATAGGAGCGATCTGCATTACTTTTGACCAGATCCTTTGATTATGGTTGCAAACAGTTTGGGTCAAGATGAGACGCCACACTACTCGAACCTCTCATATGGATTCAACCCGTTTTCAACTGCGAGTGATATCGCAGAAAGTGGGTGAATGATTAGATCGCATTTACGAAAGACTCGATGACAATTGACCTTTTTATTTGATGTTCTTCGGTGTTTGAATACAATCAGATGATTCGATCAGTATATAATACAGTAAAACCTCTCTATAACGGCCACTAAATTACATCAAATATTTTGTGTTAAAGGCAGGTGGCGGCTTAAAGCAAGGTGAAAGTTTTTTCTGTTTTACTTTCACCTTGCTTTAAGCAACCACCCGCCCTAAAAACCAAGTAATTAACACAATTTGGTGACCGTTATAGAGATGTTTTACTGTCAGAAACATAATGCACTGCTGATTATGGAAAGTGTTTATCTTCTTTTTACTTTACCCGAATGAATGTATGCGTTCATTGTCGGAAAAATCAACAATTGACTTATCTCTTTAGTTTTGATCACCAATATCCGTCAATGCAATCGTAAATTTGCCTGACTGTATACGGTATTATTTGGCTTATAAAGAGCTGTAATAATCATGTTAACCCCTTCCGTGCCACAATGACGGGTCTATGATATCACATGCAAACAGTTTGGATCCAGATGAGACGCCGTCTCATCAGGATCCAAACTGTTTGTTACTGAGCAGACGACAGAGTTTGGCAGCGAAAGGGTTAATATCCGTTTGAAAATATTATTATATTTCTTCAATACTTCGCACGTAATCGGTGTCTGTTTCACAAACTGTTTGACAGTTGTATTGTGTAAAAAAAATTGTGTAAAAAAAATTAAAAAAATTTGATGTAGACGATATGTGTTTTCCTAAAACCTTTCCCCGTTCTATCTTTATTTAAATTTTCAATATATACTGAATATCCATGGACAAAATAGTTCGAATGAAATATAGAATGTGCAACATTGTATCCATTTTAGAAAGTATAGAAACAGATCTTTCAAATTCCATTAGTAAACAGAACAGACCCTGGTCAGATGGCTCCTATAGGCGCCGTCTGATCTGGGTCTACTCTGTTTGCAAATGCTTGAAAACGCGTTTATATGAAGGAAAGGGTTAAGCCTTTACTCCAAGAAATATTCATGTAAGAAATAATGACACCGTGAATTGATAATTAAATTGATTGTTATAAAAGCACATAACACATTTTTGCCACGGAAACAGAAACTGGAGTATAACCTACTGTTTTTTACTCTATATCTTATAGACATACCTTTGCAAATAGTGTAGATCTAGATCAGAATCTAGGAGCCGACTGACCAGGGTTTGTTCTGTTGTCTTACGGAATTAAACGGATTTAATTCTACAGTTTCTGCGACGACCTACACTTTCTGCCATTACGTTCGTCTATTCTCAACGACGTTGTCTACTGTGTTTTTATTTTCTTATAAGAATTAGAGTATGCATATTAAAGATTTTGACAAAAAGTTGCAATTATTTTTAGCATGTAACATCGAATTTGTTACGTGTAAACCAAGGCCTGATAGAATGTCACAGCGTCGCTTGTTGTCTTACAGTCTTTACTTGCACCGACTAAAGCTGCATACATCATTATGTCTCCCCCATTTATGGGGAGATATATTGTTTTTGCCAGAGTTGTCTGTCTGTCCGTCCGTCTGTCCGTCCGTCCGTCCGTCCGTCTGTCTGTCCGTCACAAACTTGTGTCGCGCGTATCTCTGAAACCAGTTGGGTTAGAGTCACCAAACTTCACAAGAATGTTCACCAGCATGAGTTGTTGTGCACCTGGGGTTTTTGAATTGTCTCCCCCTGATAACTTAGGAGTTATTGCCCCTGATGACTTAAAATTAGAAAAACATTGTGTCGCGCGTATCTCTGAAACCGCTAGTACTAGAGTCACCAAACTTCACAGGAATGTTCACCAGCATGAGTTGTTGTGCACCTATATTTTTTGAATTGTCTCCCCCTGATAATTCTTGAGTTATTGCCCCTGATATGAACACTTAAATTTATACAAACTTTGTGTCGTGCGTATCTCTGAAACCAGTAGGGCTAGAGTCACCAAACTTCACAGGATTATTCACTAGCATGAGTTGTTTTTAATTGTCTCCCCCTGTTAACTTTGGAGTTACTGTCCCTGATGACTTAAAATTAGACAAACTTTACTTAGTGTCGTGCATATCTCTGAAACCACTAGGGCTAGAGTCACCAAACTTCACAGGAATGTTGACCAGCATACGTTGTTGTGCACCTGGTATTTTTGAATTGTCTCCTCTTGATAACTTTGGAGTTATTGCCCCTGATATGATTACTTAAAATTAGAGAAACTTTGTGTCATGCATATCTTTAAACCCACTAGGGCTAGAGTCACCAAACTTCACAGGAATATTGACCAGCATGAGTTGTTGTGCGCCTGGGTTTTTTGAATTGTCTCCCCCTGATAATTCTTGAGTTATTTTCCCTGATATGATAACTTAAAATTAGAGAAGCTTTGTGCTGCACATATCTCTGACACCAGTAGGGCTAGAGTCACCAAACTTCACAGGAATGTTCATCAGCATGAGTTGTTGTGCATCTGGTTTTTTAATTGTCTCCCCCTGATAACTTTGGAGTTACTGCCCCTTATGACTTAAAATAGGAGAAACTTTACTTTGTGTCGTGTCTATCTCTGAAACCACTAGTACTAGAGTCACCAAACTTCGCAGGAATGTTGACCAGCATGTGTTGTTGTGTACCCAGGGTTTTTTAATTGTCTCCCTGATAATGTTGGAGTTATTGCCCCTGATGCTTTAAAATTAGACCCTGATAAGTTTGGAGTTAGACATCACACGTGTGTATTGGAAAGAGGATGGGAGGGGGAGACATCTGTTTTTGTGACAAAAACAAAACTAGTTTGTTTTTAATAATGAAAGGAAGTTACTATTTGACCTTAAAACCAGTTGAATACACGCTAAAGTTGATATATTTCTTGTGTTTGGTATCGAGGACTCGGTGTTTTTCACCTATGAATTAGTATTTGTTCGGAGTAATTGCCGATGCTTATGATATTAGTGTTCCTCTCATTTTCATTAGTGTTCCGGTGTTTCATTATCAACATTAAAAAAAAAAATACTTCATTAACATTATACTTTTGATTATAAAATATGAAAAGATTTGTTTTCAAAATATCGAACAAGTGAACCCACATGTCAAATAATACTGTGTCGTAAATGAAACATGCAGTGGTTATATTTCTACTTTTTGTATTTGTATGCTGTATTCTGTATAGCCTCGTTATTAACACACTTGATTGCATGCTTGTTTTTCATTAACCTATTATGTCACGTGTATATGAAACGAGGGTTTGTCGTGACTTTGAGTGCATTATAGTAGAACCTGTCCTAATCGGCAATAAACATCGGAGTCTTATAACGCAGGTGGTTGCTTAATACAGGCTTAAAGTAATACAAAAAGCTCCTATAGGAACTTTTTGCGTTACCTTTTGGCCTGTATTAAGCTACCACATGCCTTACAGACACATAATTAGACCTCTTTGGGTAGCCGCTTAAGACAGGTTCTACTGTACGCCCAAACAATTGACTCATTAGTGCCTGTAGAGTCAATATTGTAACGCTAATTAGACCTCTTTGGATAGCCGCTTAAGACAGGTTCTACTGTACGCCCAAACAATTGACTCATTAGTGCCTGTAGAGTCAATATTGTAACGCTAATTAGTCCCACTATATTTACATGCAATACGAAACCTCATAACTCTTTACTCCATCAAATACATTCTAACAGAATAGATATAATTATATTAGATGACTCTTGTATGAGTCGTTGATCAGGGTCTGCTCTGATTGTTAACTCATTTCCTCCTAGACTATTTTAGACCTAACCTCTTTGAATTAATCTACCGAAAAGGAGCATTAACTATAGAAAATGAGAACTTTAGAACTGTGTAGTTTTAAAACAATTGTGATAAATAGAGCATATGCTCGTTTTATCACAATGGTTTTACAGAGGCGCAAAAAGGCCGTCAGTAGGAGAGAATGGGTTTGTTATCTGTAAAGATCAAATAACACACCAAGTAATCAGCTCTTACATAGCTTGGAAAAGTAATGTCTGCTGAAATGTGGATCTGAAATAAGTTTGACTACTTCCGAGTCCATCACACTTTTGAGGAACTATTGTCCGTATATCGTACATGTACGTATATCGTGTGCGCATATACCGTATATCGTACGTATATCATGTGCGCATAAGCGGTATATTGTACGTACATCGTGTGTGCATGTACCGTATATCGTGTGCGCATATACCGTATATCGTATGTATATCATGTGTGCATAAGTGGTATATTGTACGTACATCGTGTGTGCATGTACCGTATATCGTGCGTATATCGTGTGCGCATATGCGCATATAGCGTGGGACATATGTCTTGTATCATACGTATATTGTGTGTGTGTATACCGTTTATCAAATGGATACCATATACTGTACATATAACAGAATACCATATACTGCTGTATATAATAAATTTCGAAGAGACGATTTTAAAGAGTGGTCACAACATAGGCTTTGACAAACGATTTCAGTATTTGAATACGCATTCTTTGTCTGGTATTTGTAATTACCCCCGAGGTTGTGACAGTTACTACATTAATACTGGTGTAATGGTAGATAATGTATGTACATGTATGTGCATGGGGATGGTGATGATGTTAATGCTGATATAATGTACGATGATTTGCATATTTACATGGGGATGTTTTACGGTGTTCATACAGTGTGGTGGTGTTGGTGGTGGTGATGATGTTATGCTAATATAATGGACGTCGATGTAGGTGTGGTGATATTTTACTGTGTTGTTAATGGTGTACTGTAATTGTGTTAGTGTTAGTGGAGATCTTAACCCTTTCGGCGCCAAATTTCTATTTATCATCTCCAAACCAATTTTGTTAAATTATTCGGTGAAATAAGAAAAAGAGATAAATAAATGCAAATTTCAAAGGAATAAAGCACAAATATAGAAATAAAGTTTGAGAAAGTGAAATCCCTGATCAGACGCCGCCTTAAAGGGCGGCGTCTGATCTGGGACTGCACTATTTGTCGTGGTGCATTTTTGCGACACTGGCGGTGAAAAGGTTAATGGATGTTGAACATGTTAATGGGGATAGTGATGATGTTAATGGATGTTGACGTTAGTATGTACATGTGGATGTTTTACTGTGTTGTTAATGGTGTAGTGTAATGATATAGTGACAACAATTTAAACGTAAACCTGGTTTCATTTAATACCAATAAAACACGAAGTTTTGGAATGACAACATTTAAGAAAGTGCAAAGGTACGCAACATGTTTTGAAGAAAACTAAATAACAGGCAAGCAACACGTTTAATACAAACAAAATAACACAACAAAAAAGTATAGTTGAGGCTCTGCATGTATAAAAAGGTGTATATTGTTCCGTACACATGCAATGCCCTTTTTATCACACACATGCATATTTCACACGAAGATCAAACCCCAGTGACATGGTCAATCTAAAACATTTCCTCAACCAAGTCTATTCATTCTAATAGTATAATTGATATGAAAAGAATAATGTTTTTTTCACTTGACATATTAGTATAGTAGTGCATGAAGCAGGGTTGAGATTACAACTGCTGCATCACAGTAATCAGTAAAATGAGTTCGATCCACTAATCTACTTTTAGTTTTTTCTTCTCAAGTAGATATCTTGCATTAAGCTTCCACTTGCCTCAAAAATCAGATACGTAATTTAGGGTTCGAAAAATAGATTGTACGGTAGCTCACTGGGTAAAGAATAGTGTCATCCAAATTATTGTTGTTAAGACGTGAAAACCTGTCCCACCTACAAACATTATAGTATCAATAGCACTGCTGACGTCTTTCCACGTGGCATCTAAATTATCGTTTTCATGCACATTCTGATATGTTTCATTAGTCCTCGCTACAAAACTATCATTAATAGACGCGGATTGTTTACGTGTTATTTTGAAGATTTTTCCACCTTTATTGGCACTGTCTTTTTCAGGTGTGTTAGTGCTCTTAAAAGGTTCAACAAGAGTCTCCTCGTTCACGTTATTTGATCTACACATCACTACCCTAACAATGGCGACATACAACCGACCAATTTTCTTATCAGGGCTGCGATGGAATATCCTTAAATTTATTATCACAATGACAGTTGCTAAACTGCTCATAAACACTCCAGTTAGAAGAAATATACACAGAAGAGGAACTGGGTTTGACGTTTTCGGAATATTGTCAGACACTATTGTTAGAAACACTGTAAGTGCTAGCAGTACCGTTATAGCATAGCTCACTCTCTCTCCAGATTCGCTGGGCAATATGAAAACAAAACTGGTCAACAATCCTAGTCCAGCTAGCGGTAATATCAGTGTAAGGATGTAGAACGCGGGGCGTCTTTTGAGAGTTATTTTAAACGCTGCCTGCTGAATTCCGTATAAAGTTGCTGTAGAAGCTTCAGTCTTTTCTAATGCCCACTCACCATTCTCAGTAAAATAAGTTGTCACTAAACCGGTAACGCTGAAACTAATCTGCCCTTCCCAGTAGTCGTAAGCGAAATACGTGATGTCGCATGTCTGCTCATCAAATGGCCAGTATTTCATATTCATGAAACACGTAAGTTCATTCACTCCTCCTGGACGCCAAAAGGCGAATCCATTTGACTGGTAAGTGACGTGCATCCAGTTTTCTCCGAGGGCAGTAAACTCAACTGGCTGTCCGAGTGTAAGGGGTGGATTCCAAACATATTTTGATTGAATCATAACTGAATTGATCCCACCGTAGTCGCTAGGCGTCCATTTTATTCTTTCATCAGTCCAGTAACACTCCAAAGTCAATGTTGTCGTGACCACCCCTCTTACGGTGTCCACGTCCAAGATTTGATACAAAGTCATTCCAACGGTCACATTAAGAGAATCTGTTTGATTACTTATTGGTACCACATCAGAGTCATATCCAGTCAACAATGTGGCTTTTAACTGCGTCATATTTTCAAAATAGTATGCAGATGTATGCTTCGACAGGAATTGTGTCCCAAAGATCACACAGAAAATGAACTGACTCAAGAAAAACATTGTGTTGTAATTTCGGCACTTATATCTAGTAGCCCTCTAATAAAGCAACTTTTATCCTTACAGTTTATCCAAAACTTAAAAATATTCACAATCTCAAAACGTTTGTTTTATTAATTTTGGGCTTGCTATCATTAAGTAAAAGCTCCCAACTCTAGTAAATTCCGTTATCAATTACATCAAAGAATTACAACCAAGGTAATTAACAGCAGTGGTAAATACAGCGGAAATATAAATTATATATGGATCAATGAACTCACCCGGTCGATCTATCGATAATCTCAGAGATACTACCGACTGCCGAGCGTTAAGTCTAATTGCCCCTATCATGTTTACGTTTGTAATTGTAGTAGTATAAATAGGAACATTTGAAAAGAAAGTATTTCATTTATTCGGTCTTACATCGTCTTATTGTTGTCTTTTGTTGGAGACACGTTGTTGTAATTTTGGCAAATGACCAACCTAAACATAAATTTAATTGAATTATTGCTGTGTTTAATAAAAAAAAAAGACAAAAAACGAATGAGTAGATGCTGACCTTCTTAACCATTTCCCTCATATAAACGCTTTTCCACGCCTTTGCAGAGTAGTAGACCCAAATTAGACGGCTGTGTAGGAACGTCTGAGTCGTCTGACCAGGGTCTGCTTTGTGTGCTTAAGAAATTTTAATATATCTGGTTGATTGTTTCTGCCAATACCAAACATCCTGTTTACATATGCCATTAGCTAATAAAAATTAATGATGCTTCTATTTCTTACATGAATTTTCATCAGAAAAAAGGGTTCATTGAATACATTGTCACAGCGTAGAACGGTTGAATAATGATATGTCCAGTACACTACATTCAGACTGTAAAATGCACACCCTCGACCAGTAGCAATCGTCCTGTGATAGTTTGTGTCAACAAAGCATGAAATCTAAGCAAAGTTACTACCTATGGCAAAGCAGATGAATTAGTAGCAAGATAACTAAACCAACACCGAAATCTAAACTTACACCTGAACAAACATTCATATGTTTTAAATGGATTACATTGGTTCTTTCTCTAACAGCTATTTAACCCTCTAACTGATAGACACGCTTTTCATGCCTTTGCAAACAGAGCAGGCACAGATCAGACGGCTTATCAGGGGCTGCTTTGTTTGCCTATGCCAATATATAGATCTGGGTCCATGCTTATAAAACTTTTAGTTGAGTCTGAGATCGTTCTCAAGCTTTTGATTGATCAGATTTGAGCCTTTGGCTCAAATCTGACCAATCAAAAGCTTGAGAACTCAAATCTGACCAATCAAAAACTTGAGAACGAAACTCAGACTCAACTAAAAGCTTTATAAGCATGGACCCTGATTCTATAGTTGCTGATGTGACCAACATACTGTGTCATATACTATTATAAAAGGCAGCTAATAAATATTCATGGTGTCATTATTTCTTCCATGAATATCTATGAGATAGCTGGGTTAAAGATTTGTTCTTACTCTAACAGTATATAGTACTCTATTGTACATTCAAATGTATATTGCGTCTGTGAATGATCCTGATACGGCATTATATCCTGTAACCCGTCATATGAATGAAACATACGCAGATAGACGTAATAAACTGGCGAGAAAGTGCATGAATTAATCAAAGATTTAAATATTATGGGATACGGTTAAAACCGAAAAGTGTACGGTACTAGTGTGTTTGAAGATAAACAATATTCGCACCATAATGTGCGGTCCTGGTTTAACCCTTTCGGCGCCAAATTTCTAATTGTCGTCTGCAATCCAAATATATATAGAAATAGAGTTTGAGACAAATAGTGAAGTCCTGATCATACGCCTCCTCGAAAAGGCGGCATCTGATCTGGAACTGCACTATTTGTCGTGGTGCATTTATCGATTTTATAAAATTTATGAGGATTTGAGTCTGAAAAATTTCAAGAATACGGCTCGTTGATTGGATGGAAAAGTAGGGCAATCACTAATGTCAGAAATGTTGTCCGTATCGGATAATGGACGTGGTGACTGGTGTAATTATTAGATGAAGTACGTCATATCACTTCAACATAATTACTTGTGAAAACAGAATACAATTGTCAATGTTTACCTAATTGCTTTCACCATATTGTATTTGATTATTTTATAATCACGACCATAACCTTTTTCATGCAACCTACAACCTGCCTTATTACAAGGCATTGTATTTCCCATACAGTACTTATTTCGTTTTAAATGCATTACTTTTTCACAAATGATATTATTTCGTACAGCTGGAATATACAATAAACGGACTGTCACATTCAATGTTTATATTCATGACATAGATTTGCTTTAAAGGTCTTTGCAAATAGAGTAAACCCAGTTCGGGTTATTATCATGTTTATGGAATATAATAGATATGAGTTTACTGTTTCTGCCAGAGTAAAAGAGGCCAATATTCATGCACAGTATTAAAAATAATTTAATTTAACCTTTCCCCCATAAATACACCTTTCTACGCCTCTGTAAAAGTCATCTGTTGAAACCGTTGTGATAAATAGAGCATTTGCTCCTCTAGGAGCAAATGCTCTATATATCACAATGGTTCCAAACTACAAAATTCTAAAACTTTCCTTTTCTCTAGTTAATGCTCCTTTTGGATAGATTTATTCAAAGTGGTTGGATCTAAATAGCATATGGAGGAATGGGTTAATATTCTTGATGTCATTATTTCTTACATGAAATTATATGGAGTAAGCAGTTAATGCCAAACACACGCTGAAAAACAATATTAACGTGTGAACGCAAGAATCAATGTAGTCTCATAATGGGACCATGTATGGTGTGAGTCTACCTTGTTTGTTCAACGTAAAGCTTAGTCTTTCTGCTGTAGTTCAAATGAGAGCAAAAAACTTACACGATTACCATACACCATTTTACACCATATATACACCTTTCTACGCCTTTGCAAACAGAGTAACCTCAAATCAGGCCGCCCCTTTAGAAGCTGTCTTATCAGGGTTTGTTCTATTTGCTTATAACATAGATATGATTCTACAGTTCCACATTGGCCAAACTTTCCTGTGTACATGTACCGTTATAAAAGTTCATCTAATTAATGCCCATGGTGTCATTATTTCTGACATGAATATCCATGGAGTAAAGGGTTGATCAATATTTACAATGTGAATTCAAGCTAACGATGTGAAATGGTGGAAATGTATGATTGTGTGTGTGTGTGTTTCAATAGTACATTGCATTACAAGTCAGTAAAACCTCGCTAATGCGACCACCTAAATACGTATAATTATGGGTGCTAGATGCAGGTGGTAGCTTAATACAGGACAAATGTAATGTAGAAAACTCCAAGAGGAGATTTCGGCATTACTTTTGCCATGCATTAAGCAACCACCTGTTTATAAAGACAGCCATGTTTATTCATTAAGTGGTCACATTAGAGGGGTTCTACTTTACAACGCGGATGCATCTGTATGGTATGAAAACAAAATACATTTAACCCTTCGCTTGCTGAATTTTAAAATACATTTCTCCTTCTCTACCCATGCCCTGTTGTATAATTACATTATATCTTCACTGTGTACAAGCATTTCGCTGTGAAATCACTATTGTGGAGTGCACTGGTTGCACAATCAACTTGTAAATAGTGCAGATCCTAATGAGACAGCTCCTGCAGGAGCTGTCTCATCTGGGTCTTCACTATTTACAGGTAGGCATATTGACGTGAATAGCAAGCGAAGGGTTAGTAGTTATCGCTTGAATTTATCTGGAATACAGCGAGTGTAATGATGTGGGACAAACCAATCAAGACAAACAGAATATTCGATGGCAAATCCTCTGATGAATAGATGGTCAATAGCTTTCGAATTACTTCGCTTGTTTCATTTGTCGTAATACTAAATCAATGGTATCCTATTGCAAGTAATTTGAGTGAAATTTTTTAACATAAAAGCTAAGCGATGATAAATGATGATTCTTAATTGGTAGTAATTGAAAGTATCCGAACAAAGTACGTGGTCATGTTTGTCTCGGTGTATCGCAATATTCATTTTCCCATTCTAATAATTACTCGGTGTTTGCATAGTAGAGTGAGCTTTTCAATATATATGTCATAAGATATAATGACTTCATAATTGCGAAACTTGAAAACTAGTTTTGAGGCTTGAATTTAATGTTTACAAATCGATTTGTTTGAAATAATGTACTCATTTTAAGAGAACAGCTTGCTACTGGAAATTGTTCATAACAAAAAGTTGTGGACAGTAACGAACATATACTCATGAAATAGACAATTCTCTAAAAAGGAAGCTTTGCAGATACTGGAATACAAATAATGGATACATTAATACACCTCGTTTCACTTTTATGTTTAGTATGTAGTTGTGTCTATATACGAGCACAGACATATGAGAACATGACTAGTTTAGTTTCGCACGTACTCAGTGGTTACAATCCTGATGTTCTGCCACTGAACAACCAGTCTGACGTCATCGCGGTAAACGTCGTTATGTACCTTTACAATATTTTGGAAGTGGACACGGTTAAGGAGACTTTGGCTGTCATCTTGGGACTCGGTGTTTCGTGGAATGATGAAAGAATTCGATGGAACCCGTCTGATTATGACAATATCACGACAATAGTGTTAAGATCAAGTCAGGTATGGAAGCCACAGTTATCTCTTATTCAGTCTGTGGAAATCCATGAAATGGGTGAACCATGGATGCCACTCACATATCAGTCGAACGGCATGGCTCATTGGGGGCCTGCAAAAGATGCCCGGATAACGTGCTCAATGAATATGAAGTACTGGCCTTTCGATAAGCAGGAATGTGACTTTTCCTTCTTTTCGTACAGTAACATTAATAACATTAAAATAAGCGTATCACCCAACGATTATACGACATACTACTTCACACCAAACGGTGAATGGGCGTTGGAAAGAGTGGAATCTTATTCTAGCTATCGCTTTGGTACTGCAGAAGCATTGTTGAGGGTTACACTTGGAAGACGATACATATTCTATGTATTAACTCTGATTCTCCCGTATCTGACGTTAGGTATTTTAGAGATATGCGTGTTTCTCCTTCCATGTGATTCGGGTGAAAGGGTTAGCTTCTCAATTACCATTCTTTTAGCACAAATTGTGTTCCTTACTGTAATTACAGACAGCATTCCAAAATTGTCCGACCCCGTACCTCTTGTCTGTATAGGTATTTTGAGCTCAGTAATTACATGCAGTATATCCACGATAGCCGTTATACTAAATCTAGCTATTTATCACAGATCAGAGAATGTCTGTGTTGGTCCATGGTACAGACGTTTAGTCACTGTACTCAAATGGAGACGTCAGCTTGTTGGAGTCTCTGGTAATAACCGGACAGTTTTTGTTAAGACTAAAGTAGATCCAGTAGACAATGGTCACGACAAAAACATGACACATATTGAAACTCTTCCAGATCAGCTTCAGAATGAAAACCTCCAGGACAATGTTCATAGTTACGGTGACGAAATCAGGGATATGGAATGCAAAAACATAACATGGAAGGAAGTCAGTAATGCAATTGATTCGATTCTGTTTGTCTGTGTTTTAATCGGAACATTGTTTCCTACAGGCTTGATTTTAATCCTGGTGGCAGTTCGAGATTAACTTTACAACTAGCTGAACACTTGACATGTTCCTGCAATTATAGCTGCTGTACATATCACAAGTCATTCGAAGTGATCAAATGTATGAGTCTTTTTAGTGTTAATCTTTTATACCCTGAGCAATTGTCGTCTGCGTATATTGTCGTCTGGTTCAATTTCAAAAGTACATATTTCTTTTGAAAAATCACTGTCAGGGTCATAATCAGTTTGGATCCTGATGAGATACCGAGTTACTCGGCATATCATCTGGATCCAAACTGTTATCAAAGGTTATCACAGAGTCGCAATTTGAGTGCTAGTAATTAACTCTTTCGCTGCCAATTTTTGTCTGCAAATTTTGCCGTCTTCTACACTTTTATTAGTTTTCCTCATTATTGTTGCAAAAACAGTTGTCACAGTATTAAATAGTTTGGATCCTGATAAGGCGCCGAGTTAGTCGACGTCTCATCTGGATCCAAACTCTTTGCATAGATAATCACAGATGCGCCATTGACAGCAAAATAATTAATGAATATGTTATCCCTTCAGTTAGGATCACACGCCATTAATATCCTTTACAAACAGAGAAGAGTCAGTTGAAAGAGCTTTATAATAAGGGTATGCACTGTTTGTTATGTTACAGTCTTTTTTCAAACCTATCCTTGAAATACCATGGAAGGTATTACGTTTTTTTTTTAAATTTTAAATTAGTCCATTTGAATAATCAGCGATGGATTAAGTTTCCATCGGTCTACTGGGATTTACCGCATTTCTGCCATGTAAATAGATGGTGTACATGCTGTAGTGTATGTGTGTTTGTCTCATTAACCCTTTCACCGCCGATGTCGCATAAATGCACCACGACAAATAGTGCAGACGACAATCCGAAATTTGGCGCCGAAAGGGTTAAACGCCATTTAACTCTCACCCTGCCTAAAAATATCTGTTCAAAATTTAGTCTGAAGCAAGATTTACTTACCTGCGATTCGTTCAATCTTTAAAGAAGCTACTGATCGAGTGTCAAACAGCTTGGATCCTGAAGAGACGCTTAGTTATATGGCATCTCCTCCGGATCTAAGCTGTTTGCAAATGACGGTTACGTGGCGACCGACAGGATCAGGGTTTGACGTCTTAAACCCTCACTCCATGAATATTCATGTAAGAAATAATGATATCATGAATATTAATTATATTAATCGTTATAATAGCACATGGACACAGAACATTTTGGCCAGGGCAGAAACTGCAAAATTTTATCTATATTATATCTTAAGCAAAGAGAGCAGACTGATCAGACGGTTCCTACATGAGCTGTTTGATCTGGGTCTACACTGTTGGCAAAGGCATAGAAATGCGTTTGTATGGAGTAAAAGGTTAAATAGACGCTAATACAATAGCAAAACACATATCTAAATTCTGATGTCAGGAATGAGATTGCAGGGTTAGAAAACATGTTTTGAAAGCATGCTTGTTCGCTATCTTGGCGGGCTTTTTTACCACAGGGATTGGTAAAAGGCGAAACGCTATCGCAAATATTGACGTTGGAATTGACACCTAATTAATATTTCAATTGCTGCATGTGTTACAGACTAAAATGATTATGCCACAGTGAACATAATAGTCTTTAATTTCGTAATTATTACCATTAGTATATTAACACGCGTAATGATACGTCGCGTATGAAAGATATCTAACTATAGTTGTCTAACAGAATGTGTATTTTGCTTTCATTAACGGAGAAACAAGTACAGT
Source organism: Azorinus chamasolen (assembly GCA_963576725.1). Taxonomy (NCBI): domain Eukaryota; kingdom Metazoa; phylum Mollusca; class Bivalvia; order Cardiida; family Solecurtidae; genus Azorinus; species Azorinus chamasolen. The sequence goes on from OY755243.1 coordinate 78,371,419, forward strand.
AAAACCTCTCTTAACCGGACGTTAAATCAAGAATAAATATCGGTCTTGGAGACAGGTGACAGCTTAATGCAGGATGAAAGTCATGCAGAAAGCTCTTAGAAGAGCTTTCTGCATGACTTTCACCCTGCATTAAGCAGTCACCTGACTTAGGTATCTAAATTCTTCTCTATTAGAATTCCGGTTAAGAGAGGTTTTACTGTATTATCTACGTTTTCTGACTACAGTAACATCTCTCAAATGCGATCACCAAAAAGAGGTCCAATTCTGGGTCTAAAAGAAAGGTAGTTGCTAAATGCAGAACGAATGTTATATAGAAAGCGCCTATGGGAGTTTTCTGCATTACTTTCGTCCTGCATTAAATCAACTACCTGTTATTAAAACATATATGTTTATTCATGTAGTGATCACTTTAGATTTATACTGTATCTGATCTTGTCGCTGGATTCTATCTATTACGTGTGGATTTGTCTATTATATTCAGTAAAACCCCTCTAAAGCGAATTAACATAGATGTTTATAAAGGTTGGGTGTCGATTAATACAAGGCGAATGTGCTGTAGTAAGCACATGCGTGAGCTTTCTGATTCACTTCGATTCCTTATCAAATGATCAACTGCCTTTTAAACTCGGAATTACATCTCATTTTGGTGGTTGCACTAGAGGGGTTAACCCTTTCCTCCATAAATACGCCTTTCTATACGCCTCTGTAATAGTCACTTTATGAAACCATTGTGATAAATAGATCGAAACTATTTACCACAGTGGTTTCAATACTATACAATTATAACATTTCCCTTTCCTCCAGTAAATGCTCCTTTTTAATACATTTATTCAAAGAGGTTGGGTCTGGTTTAAACCATTGTCTGAGAGAGCTTCATGTAGCAGCTGCCTGATCAGGGTCCATTTGGTTTATTTATGGGATTTTTAAATATTTATCACCGTGGTTTCAAAGCTACACAGTTCTAAACTTTTCCTTTTCTCGTTTTAATCCTCCTTTTCGGTAGATTTGTTCAAAGAGGTTTGATCTAAAATAGCGTGAGGGATTGAGTTAACTGTGCAAATATTGCAGCCACTTGTGGTTTGTTTTGTTGCTTATTTTCATGAACAATTTACCGTTGATATGTGATTTTAGATCATTTTGATTTATACGTTACCGTTGATCATTTTCTACAGTGCGATATATCACCTAGGACACATATTTACCTTTAGGATATACAACTGATCTCTTTCAGTTATGTTTCTTTAAACCAACGTATTGTATTAAATGAGTACTTAATTGCTTTAGCTGCCATTAACCAAACATACAACCTTTAGACCAGCACAGATTCCATCCGTTTAGTAAACAAAACGTGTAAAAGAAATGTATTGATGCCCTTCTTTGCAAATTAACCCTTCTCTTGCTGAATTCTAAAATACATTTTCTCCTTCTTTACCCATGCCCTGTTGTATAATTACATATATCTTCACTGTGTACACGTATTTCGCTGTGCAATCACTGCTGTGGAGTGCACTGGTTGCACAATAAACTTGTAAATAGTGCAGACCCTGATGAGACAGCTCCTGCAGGAGCTATCTCATCTGGGTCTTCACTATTTACAGGTAGGTATATTGACGTGAATAGCAAGCGAAGGGTTAAACAGCTTCAATACACACAAAAGAAATTTCATGGTCCGAATTCTTATCCGATTATATTGTACATGTAGTATAAACCTCTTCGCTGCCATGAATACGGGTTTGTGACACCAAATCCAGTTTGGATCCAGATGAGACACCCAGCAACACGATGTCTTATCAGGATCGAATCTGTTGGCACTATGTTTATCTTTCTGATAAATAAATGGAAGAAACGCCCACTCTAAAAGTTGACGATATTCTGTCAAGAAGAGACAATGTTGGTGTTAAAAGGGTTAAAACAAACGACAATGATGTCACTGAATGGGTTAAAACAGGCGACAATGATGTCACTGAAAGGGTTATAACAGGCGACAATGATGTCACTGAAAGGGTTTAAACATGCGATAATGATGTCACTGAAAGGGTTAAAACAGGCGACAATGCTGATACTGAAAGGGTTACAACAGACGACTTTGATAACACTGAAAGGGTCAAAACAGACCACAAGCTGGCACTGAAAGGATTAAAACAGACGACTGTAATAACACTGAAAGGGTTAAAACAGGCAGGCGATAAGGATGTCACTGAACGGGTTAAAACAGGCGACAATGCTGGCACTTAAAGGGTTAACAAAACAACAATGCTGGCACTTAAAGGGTTAAAATGGACAACAATAATGTCACTGAAATGGTTCAAACTGGCAACAGTGCTGTCACGAGCAGGGGTTTAAACAGACGAAAATAATGATACTTAAATGGTTAAAACTGACAACAATGATTGCACTGAAAGGGTTAAAACAGGCGACAGTAGTGGCACTGAAAGGATTAAAACGTTAAAACATTCTAAGAAACATTCAATTTTATTCATAAATACATTTCGTTCATTTAGACTATTTTTCACCTACTACATTTTAGAAAAAACAAGCTATACTCAGTATATCCACTAAAATGCAATTAAGGCGTCAAATAGTTTGGACCCTGATGAGACGCCGAGTTACTGAGTTAACGACAACAATTACATTTATTAGCTCCAATCTTCAAATGTAAACTTTTCAAGAAATAGTATTACTATGACAAACACTGTAGAATCAGGGTCCATGCTTATAAAGCTTTTAGTTGAGTCTGAGTTTCGTTCTCAAGCTTTTGATTGGTCAGATTTGAGTTCTCAAGCTTTTGATTGGTCAGATTTGAGCCAGAGGCTCAAATCTGACCAATCAAAAGCTTGAGAACGTACTCAGACTCAACTAAAAGTTTTATAAGTATGGACCCTGATCTATATCTTGTCAAAAGCAAACAGAGCAGACCCTGATGTACGTGAAAAGGCGTTAAAATGAATTGAGAGGGTTAAAGTTTGGTGTTTAGTTTTTGGTTTTATATGCACACAGTAATTACAGGATCCACCCATTTGTAAAATAATGTACATTACATACTATGCTTTATTTTATATGCAAGAGATCAATCAATTTGTGTAATATCTATCACACTACATATATCATAAACATCTTAAACAACAAACATTCATATCAAACCAGCTGTTGTTCAGGCATGTGCTAAGAAAATGTTAAATAACCCTTTTTTATTTTCACGCCTTTGGAAATAAAGTAGACCCAGTTCAGGTGACGCCTTAGGAGTCATCTGATCGAGATATGCTAGGTTTGTTTATGAAATTATTATTTATCTGACCACAGACTCTATCCAAATATCCTGTGTATACCATTATTGAAATCAGCTAAAAAAAATCACGATGTGATTTTTTTCTTACATGAATACTCAACAGTGAAAGGATTGAAATAAAAAAGATGTATTTATATGAGTATACATATTGCACAACGCTGTATTGATATACACGAGTATTATACATACTGTAACACTTTCCCGTTTGAATATTCTTGCAATAATTAATAACACCATGACTATTTATTTGCTCATTATTTTTATAATGGGATATGAACACACGAGTTTTTGGTATCGGTAGAATATGAAAATAAGATCTATGTAAGTTCAAAACTCTGGTGTACTATTTTGCAAAGGCATGAAAAGGCTTTTAAATAAAGGAAAAAGGATTAACCCTTCGCTTGCTGAATTTTAAAATACATTTCTCCTTCTTTACCCATGCCCTGTTGTACAATTACATATATCTTCACTGTGTACAAGTATTTCGCTGTGCAATCACCGCTGTAGAGTGCACAGGTTGCACAATCAACTTGTAAATAGTGCAGTCCCTGATGAGACAGCTCCTGCAGGAGCTGTCTCATCTGGGTCTTCGCCATTTACAGGTAGGTATATTGACGTGAATAGCAAGCGAAGGGTTAGATAAAGGAATAAAGGATTAATGTTTTCCCTGTTTCACATTCATGTAAGAAGAAATGTCATCATGAATGTTTATTACCTTGGAAGATTATTAAACTCCATAAGCAAACAGAGCTGACCCTGATCAGACGGCTCCTACAGGAGCCGTCTGATATGGGTCTACTCTGTTTGCAAATGCGTGAAGGAAGGGATTAAAGAACAATTCCATTTTCTTAACGACACAAACATATAAACACGTTTCAGAATATAAATTATTTACATTTACATTCGGAGGATGTGTTGCAAAAATTAATATCAATAATTTGGGATTAACTTTTAAGTTTATATAAATAGTATACATGCACCAGCCAAGTAGGACTAGAATGTGTGAGTATTGTTCTGTCCTGAGTTATCTCTTGCAACGCTATTCAAATATGTCGACTGAATTCAGTAATTCTTGCATAGTGTTATTTCTCTTGGATAATTTATTGCAGACTTGACTAGAAATTGTAGGATATTCACTAGACTGTACAAAGTTATTATCTTCTAGCTTCAGCCTGATCAATCTTTCAATTTACTTATTTATATTTACTGCTTTCTCTGATTGGTTAGTTCATCCAACTTTGCATTTTCTGTGATGTTTCGTCTAGTTTTGTAATTGTAAGAACTGGCCGATAAAATTCAGGAAACCTAACAATATGAGAATGGAATGAAAGACGATGTTTCTTGCATTAAGCGCCTTCTTCTGTCTTAATATCTTCAAGTATACCAAACATGGCAATAAATTTGCATAAGTGAATCCGTTAAATGCCCCGATTAATCTGAAAGAAAGTAACAGAAATAGTATTATAAATAGCGTCAGAAATTAAATGAAATACATATAAATAGCATATTGAAGCCTCTTAACCTTTCCCTGTTCCAAATATTTATTCTAAATTCAAATACCTACTGAATAGTCGTAGACAAAATAGTAATAATGAAATATGGAAAGTGGAATAGTGTAGCCATTTTAGAAACTAAAGAAACAAATTCAAATTCCATTAGCAAACAGAGCAGACCCTGATCATACGGCTCCTATATGCATGTATTCTGAAAGGACGAGTGACTACACCGATACAATAATGAAATAGTTACTTTGATCACTATTTGTCTCTTAAGATTGTGACAATACTGTGTTAATATTTGTATTTTTTCTGATGAAGAATTGTAGCCATTGACTATGACAATGTTGCTATATTTTATAGTCTGAAAAAGAATATAAAATAACTGCAGGATGTAAGCACTATTTGTTCGTTCGTAGCAAATAAATAACCATAGTTACGTGAATACACTCACCCAATAATATGTCCAATATGTGGCAAGAATACCGCAAATAGGATGCAGATGACGACAAGGACAACGTTCAGTACTAGTACATGAATAAAACTGAAATAAATAATTGAAAGATGTATGTAAATATAGAGGTCCACAACAGATGCGTAAATGAAAACATTTTCCAGAAAAACTTCTTTATTTCTCCACCAAACCCTATGTTGTGAAGACTCAATTGGAATCATTGAGACGATTCTAAAGAGTGGCCACAACATAGGATTTGATGGAGAAATAATAACTTTGGTATTTGAGTACACATCTTTATATGTCGGTGTGTAAATAGCAGAATAGCAAAATAGACTAGATTATAGCGAACAGAGGTAGACTAGAACAGAGCATATGTTTACTTCTCTTTAGAATTTACATAAAGCGTGAGTATTGAACAAATAGGGTGACACGCTCGTTTGGAACATGTCTGCATTGGTATATGTCTTACATTGTTTACATGACATCTTATGAGTTGCCGCTAACCCATTTATTTCAAGCGACATGATGATGGAACACAGATAAACAGTGTAGACTAAGATCAAATAACTCGTCCAGGAGGCATCTAATAATGTATTACACTGTTTGTTTCATCAACTATTTACCAAAGGTCGAATAGACATAATAATTCTAACTAACATATGTAGGCTCCTAGAAATATGTCAGAAGAAAAAGCGTTTTACGAATCGTAACAGCAGAACAGTAGAACCTGCTTTAAGCGAATATCCAAAAGAGGTCTAATTATGGGTCTGTAAAGCATGTGGTAGCTTAATGCAGGTCAAAAGAAATGCAGAAAAGAAATGCAGAAAACTCCTATAGGAGCTTTCTGTATTACTTTTGCCCTGCATTAAGTAACTTCCTGCTTTTTAACCCATTCCGTCATATTGACGACTTTTGACGACTCTGTAAAGGTCACTTTGTGAAACCATTGTGATAAATAGAGCATTTGCTCATATAGGAGCAAATACTCTATTTATCACAATGGTTTCAAACTAAAAAATTCTAAAATTTTCCTTTTCTCTAGTTATTGCTCCTTTTCGGTAGATTAATTCAAAGACGTTGGATCTAAAAAATAGCCTATGAGAGAATGGGTTAAGACTCCTATGTTCAATAAATGGATGGTCGCTTAGGACAGCTTATACTGTATTCACTTGTGTTGTTTTACATTTCTTGTTTAATCCTTTCAGTGTGGGACATGCGTCACTTATATCCAAAAGGAGCCCTGTCATCAGGTTCTGTAATGTTTGTCATGTTTCTCTTTTCCTAAAAAATATCCCCGATTATTCATGGTAAGCTTGGTTTTTTTGAATCTGTTGAATACCGTAGTCCATTTGAGAAAAAAAACAACATAGGAAGGGTTAACGTCAGTATTTCGCTATGTACGTATAAGGACGACCGGAAAGGAGACTCGGGCACACAACACCATTTCTGAATTCATCGCTTCGGTAACGTGCCTAGTGTAAATTGGTGTCTCGTTGTCATTGGGTCACCTAGTTCTATCACTACTCACTAGTAAAATAGTATGAAGCGACCGAGTATAAATCTCTCGATCTTGGGTTTCGGAAATTAATATTTACAGAAGTGAATATCTATTATACCCGGAATATGACAGAAAACACAAACCTTGGCCATACTGAGCCGAAGAAAGTAAGCAGAAGTTGCACACGGAAAATATACGTCAAAAGAGGAAACACACAAGTGATTTGAAAGAAAAGTCCAATCCTCGCCACAAATGCCATTATATTGGTTTCTTTGAGGTTGTTTAGAAAATTCTGTAAAATAATGACTACATTGTAATAGAAACACCCAGTAAATACAACATAGTTGTCGATATTCAGGAACACAGTGGGAACTGCACTCTAACGCATTAGCTTGCGTGAGTTGTTGTTCCTAACCTCTAGAGGTCCAGATAACATTGTCAAGAAAAACTTTTTTTTTTTTCACCAAACCCTATATGCTGTGATCACTCTTTAGAATCGCCTTGAATAGACGATTCTTAAGAGTGATGACAACATAGGGTTTGGTGATTTGCTTTGGTGATTTTGGTTTTAGTGGTTGATTTGATTTAGTGATTTGGTGACTTGGTTTGGTGATTTCTCCACCAAACCCTATGTTGTGACCGCCCTTTAGAATAGTCTCAAAGAGACGATGCTAAAGCGTGGTCATAACATAGGGTTTGGTGGAGAGATGAAGGTTTTAGTATTTGATTACACACCCTTGTCAGTTGATCTGATCCTCATGTACTGTACTGGCACTTTTGATAATCTTTGCAAACAGTTTGGATCCAGAAGATATGCCGAGTACCACTGACATTGCTTTTTGCAACAAACAAATAGGAAGAAAATTGTATACTTTTGTTAAACGAAGAAATCAGTATTTGTTACACGCGAAAATGAAAATCTTTATTGAAACAAAATAATCGATATGGATACACAAGAAAAATGATCTCTTTTAAGAAATGGTTACGTGTACAGTTGTCAAAACGCTTCCCGTGTATATAAACAGGCATTTTTGTTATTCAGAAAAAGATCGTTTGAATATAACCATCTTAATTTTCATATGGTATAGATAATGTACGTTAATAGCTATAATATGTACATAATGTATATTGAAACGTTACTTGAGTTAAGCTCTTTATGTTATATAGATGCTGTATTGATGCGGTGCTTTGAAATTTTACTTGAGTTAGTTTCTAACTTACATCCTCGATGCAGTTCTTGCTGAGACCAAATGGCAGGTATACCATAACGCCCATAAACACAAAGATACCGAAAACAATACAGTAGGCTAGAAACAGATCTCTTGTCTGAAATGGTACATGTATGTATAATATAATAATTATGCATATAAACCACGATAATTATGTGAAAATGAACTTTAAATCAAACGATTTGCTAACGTCTAAGTTCATTCTCAAGCATCTGATTTGTAAGATACTGAGTAAATCTACACAGCTGACGAATCAAATACTTGAGAATAAAGCTAGACTCAAAGTCAGAACTTCTATAACCCATGGACATGGTCACAAAACACTGTTTGAAAATGAAAGTATGATAGTTTCTTTCTTATTTCTTTCGTTCTTTATTGCGGATTTAACTACTTCGTCACTTAATAAAGTTCGTTTGCTACGATTGTAGCCAGTGTCAGTATTCAAAAATCTATAATCATAATTAACGTGTTCTTGTAAACTTTATATCACTTGCATATAATAGTTTGGGCCAAACACACCAGAAAAAGAAATCCATCACAAATGATGTGAAGTGATAATTCCATTCTATGATATTTAACCCTTCTCATGAATATTAATCTGCTGAATCGTTCTAAGTTGAATATATTGTATCCACTTTGAATATAATAACAATTGATGTAGACCGATATGAGACAGCTTCTCTCTAGGAGCTGTCTCATATGGGTCTACACTATTTGCATGTGGATATGTATGCTTATGGCATTACGGGAAGGGTTATATTTTAACACACTATACAAAGAAAACAGGCATGCTGTTTGATCCTGGAGATTTGTTTCTGCTAGATTGGTCTCACAATAGAGATTGATTCATTTTTATTGTTATAAACGTCAGTAAATAGAAATATGAGCACTGCTTAAAATAAGCTTACATTAAAAAAGATATCAAGTTTCTATTGACTATAATAGGATCAAACTTATTTGTAAATACTATCACGAATTGATCGGTACTATAGCAACAGTTAATTGGCTTAGAATTACCGTATAATCGATAGCAGAAACAGTGTGTTAACTAATGCTTCAAACTCCTTGTAATATGAATATTTTAGGCCTTTAATTTGAGTGCTCATGTTAGAAATTGTGACATCATTAATATTAATTAAGTTAATTTTTAAAATGACGTATAACACGTGAATTTTTTGCCGAAGTAGAAACTGTAGAATCCGGTCTATATTGCATTATAAGCAAACAGAGCATACCCTGATCAGACGGCTCCTATAGGAGCCGACTGATCTGGGTCTACTCTATTTGCAAAGGCGTAGAAAGGCGTAGTTATGGAGTAAAGTGTTAACTTATACTGACACCTATTGGTGGTTTTGCAAACAGAGTAGACTCGAGAAAAGATGGCTCCCAAATGATCCATCTGATTTGGGTCTACTTTTCTGGACCTGTTTTCTTTACTTACTGAATTATATAGATCTGGTTATACAGTTTCTGCCTTAGCCAGAACATGTGTGTGCTAGTTTTGATATTTTCTCTAATTGATAGTACTAATGTCATTATTTCTTACAGGAGTATTCATCATGTATTTAGTGTTAAGAGGAGTTCTGAAAAACCCTTTCCTTCATATAAAAGTATTTTCATGTACTGGCAAACAGAGTAGACCCTTATCAAACGGCTCCTATAGGAGCCGTCTGATCAGGGTCTGCTCTGTTTGCTGATGGAGTTTGATAGATCTGTTTCTTTACTTTTTGAAATGGCTACAATGTATCCCATTCCGTATTTCCTTATAACCAGTTTGTTTAGCAACATACTGCCATTATTGGCCTCTTACTTAGTTTAAGACGAATCCCAATCTGAAAAAGCTATGAAGGGGGGCCGGATCTACACTGTCTACAACCAAAGTCATTTATCCACAACGCTGGCTATTGGCAGATATATATCCAATAACGAAGGGAGACAACTATGTACTTACATTTTTATCTGGGTGTCTCTGAGTTCTCGTTATTGATAGTAAGCTATTCTGGACAAAGAACCCAAAAGCTGCTACCCCAGTTAGAGACGGAAACGTACTTTTGAATTCTACAAATGATAGATATACTACAGCAAGGAAACAAAGAAGTATATTTGACGACCTTTCAAAACAGAGTGAAGCTTAACTCTTACAACGCTGAATTTTCAAATGGACTACCAGTATTCCAAAATTGAAATAGGTCAAGCTTATGGTGAACATTAAAGTTTCTTTTTCTTAAGGAAAGTACAACATGACAAACAGCGTAGACCCTGATGACAGGTCTCCTCTAGGAGCCCTCTCAACCGGGTCGACACATATTGCAAATGATATTAGTGTATCGTGTCCCGCTCTGTAAGGATTACTGTACGACAAACGTGAAACAAGCAGTTCCGAAAATACGCATCTGTCTCGCTTAGTTCTGCATTCAATATTTAAGATTTCGGTTACATTACGTAGACTAGTGGTTCCTTATATACATGTATATATTTACAACGTGAGTTTATAAACAATTTATTAACTCTTTCACCGTGTAACAAAATATCCGCTTTTGAACAATTTGAAGCTGGTACTATTTTGACTACTTCCGATTCGAGAAACTATGGTAATAAACGGTTTGTAATGAGATATAATATCAGTACAATTACCTGGTACAAAAATACTGCTATCTTTTTCATGGAATTCTACGTGTATTCCCCACGATATAGCATTTTTCATGACAAAACAACTGAGATATATGAGAGAAATGGTACCTGAAATAACAATAGACCAACATTAAACCCACACGCTGCCAACGGCGTATTAGTCTATACCTACACAAACAGTTTTGGCCTAGGTAAGACGCTGAGTTATTCTGTGTCTAATCAAGATCCAAGTACAAATGTATGTGATAATGTTTCTATTGAGATGACATAACGTGTCAGCGGATTTTTAATATCGATGATAACTAAATCTCTGATAGTGATGATGATGATGATGATGATGATGATGAATAATGATGGTGGTGGGGGACGGTGATGTTGATGATGATGTTGATGATGATGACGACGATTGATACTTTAACTATTACTCATATTACTACTGTTACTTCTACTACTACTACTACTACTACTACTACTACTACTACTACTACTACTACTACTACTACTACTACTACTACTACTACTACTACTACTACTACTACTACTTCTACTACTACTACTACTACTACTACTACTACTACTACTACTACTACTATTACTACTACTGCTACTACTACTTCTACTACTACTACCACTACTACTACAACTACTACTACTACTACTACTACTACTACTACTACTACTACTACTACTACTTCAACTACTACAACTACTACTACTACTACTACTACTACTACTACTACTACTACTACCACTACTACTACTGCTACTACTACTACTACTTCTACTACGACTACTACTACTACTACTACTATTACTACTACTACTACTACTACTACTACTACTACTACTACTACTACTACTACTACTACTACTACTACTATTTCTACTACTACTACCTCTACTACTATTTCTACTTCTTCTGCTATTACTTCTATTAATTACTGTTACTCCTTCTACTACTACTACTACTACTACTACTACTACTACTACTACTACTACTACCTACTACTACTACTACTACTACTACTACTACTACTACTACTACTTCTACTATTACTACTCCTACTACTACTACTACCACTACTACTACTACTACTTCTACCACTACTACTGCTACTACTACTAATACTAATACTAATACTACTACTACTAATACTAATACTCCTACTACCAGTATTACTACTACTACTCCTACTACTACTTTTACCACTACTATTACTACTAATACTACTATTTCTACTTCTTCTGCTATTACTTCTATTAATTACTGCTGCTACTACTACGATGACTACTATATTAGTACTACTAATATTTGTTATTGCAATATATGAAGAAGTGGGTTAACAACTGTAATATAATGGAAATCTGAATTCGTTCTCAAGCTTATGATTGGTCAGATTTGAGTTCTCAAGCTTTTGATTGGTCAGATTTAAGCCAAAGGCTCAAATCTGACCAATCAAAAACTTGAGAACGAACTCAGACTCAACTAAAAGTTTTATAAGCATGGACCAAGGTTCGAGAAATCAATTCTCATTATCAAAAGAAAAGTCATTGTTTTAAGATATTAGCAGGGTTGATTTTGACAGTGTGTCTTTCTAAATAAAAATCAATTATATTTCGTGATAAAGTTTGTATTTACCAAGAGAATTAAATTTGGTGAAGAATGTTGGTGACTTTACGTTCGCGAGAGGGAAGAGAAGAAGGATAAGAATGAATGGAACCGTCCTCTGCTCGTCCCAATACTTCTCAAATGTTGTACTATGAGTCGTGTTTGTAGAAAATTGCTGGGAATAGACAAGAGAGTCGTTCATGTTGCCCTTTGGACAAATTGGATCTGAAACAGAATCATAAATGAGCGATTGAATTATTTTTCTCCCTACTGCGAGAACGAGAAATTCGTCTACTCCGGCTATCGTCTGATTCAGTCTTCAAAGATGTGTATTCTTCAAAGCGTTTTTTTTTTAAAAAAACAAAACATAACCAGGGCGTCAAACAGTGTGGATCCTGGGGGGACGTCGAGAAGACGCCGAGTTACTCGGCGTCTCATTTGGATCCAAATTGTTTGAAGAGGTTATGATGAATTTGCCTATGATGGCTAAAGAGTATTAAAAGGCATATCAACCCATTTAACCCATACATTTATATGGCTTTATCTAAATTGGTATTTTGAGCGAATCTAATTTTCGTTACTAGTGTAAGATTTTATAGCATGTTTATTTTCCTGGAAAATATGAAACGAAGAATGCATATCCTGATTAAGAGAGACAGTTGGTCTATGTTGTTTGCTTATAAAGGTTCCTTATTAAGCCATTCCCTCCTACTGATGCCTTTTTGGTGCCTCAGTAAAGGTAAATTTTGAAACCCATTGTGATAAATAGTGCATTTGCTCCATAGGAGCGAATGCTCTATTTATCACAATTGTTTCTAATTTTCAACATTCTAAAATGTTCCTTTTCTCTAGTAAATGCTCCTTTTCGGTAGATTTATTGAAAGGGGTTTGCTCTGAAAATAGCCTGTTATGGAATAGAGTAATCCTTCACTCGCTAAGCGCGACATGAGGAGTATTTCAAAACAGTTTTGGTCCAGATTAGTTCGGCGTCTCATCAAGATCTAATTTATTGGAACTTGGTCAATAGTTTCTCAATAGTTTGAACAAATTGAAAGTGACTAAACATGTAGCATATCACTGTTTGAGTAGACACGACTCTTTTCAGCTGGTTAACATTCAAGGGATAGCAGGCACAAATGTGTTAAACCTTTTCTCGATGAATGTTCATGTAAGAAATAATGATGTCGCGAATGTTAATTACAGTTGAACTTCGATATCTCGAACTTCAAGGGACTATATAAATTAGTTCGAGATAACGGATGTTCGACTTATCCCATTTCTGATCTTGACAATTTCTCAAGTTCACAGCTTAATGCACGTCTACAGTAATGCTGAAAGCTCCTGTTGGAGCTTTCAGCATTACTGTAGACCTGCATTAAGCTGTGAAATGTGTTTCTAGATATGTGTAGTGATACATTTTAGATCAGTTCTGTATTGTAAGATTTTGGAAGGACCGAACTCTAAGTTCGAGTTATCCCGAAGCTCGAGTTATCCGAGTTCGAGATATCGAAGTTAAACTGTAGTTTAATTGCAATTAAAGCACATGAACATAGTAAGTTTTGGTCATGGCAGGAACTGTAAGAATCATAATTATCCATATCATTTCATAAGGTAACAGAGCAGACCCTGATCAGACGGCTCCTATAGGAGCCGTCTGATATGGGTCTGCTTTGTTTCGAAAGGCTTAGAAATGCGTCTTTATGGAGTGAAGTCTTAATAAAATGCAAAAGCGATAGATGCATTTGAGATCTGTATCATAAACACGTGTGGTTGATTAATGCAGGATGAAAGTTATGCAGAAAAAGCCACATTACTTTCATCCTACATTCAGCAGCCACCTGGTTTCAGTTTCCCGCATTTGTTTATTACGTGGATGGATTTGAGAAGGTTTTACTATACATGAATATCACCTAATTAGTTTTACGCTGCAACATTTGCCCTGTTTTCAACTGTACAAATCTTGTTTTGTTGATGTTGTTTGCTTTTCTTTAATTGTTTTTCCTCCAAATAATACAATCCTTATTACCATTGCTTCCGGAGACGTGAGAAGAGTCCTCATGTACATGATCTGCAAAGAAAATACTTCATTATACAATAGAGTGCTTAGTGTAAACCGATAATATTAACCCTATCGGCGCCAAATTTCTAATTGTCGTCTGCAAACCAATTTTGTTAAATCATTCGGTAAAGTAAGGAAATGAGATACAAAAATGCAAAAGAATAAAGCACCGATATAGAAATTGAGAATTTGAGACAAAAAGTATAGTCCCTTTTCAAGGCGGCGTCTGGTCTGGGACTGCACTATTTGTCATGGCGCATTTTAGCGACACTGGCGGTGAAAGGGTTAAAAAAAAGTGTACATATTTCAATGTTATTACAAATTGCCCCGCTTCTTATCAAAATTGCGTCCTGAGTGTGGATAAATTTGTATCTTCATAAGACTCGAGAAACTTCGGCAAACTTTGGACTAGAAAGAAATATTCGTTCGAAATCGTCCAGCTGTTCAAATCGTACCAACAATACATACATGTGTTGTTGGGCTTCAAGTGCATTGGTTTATTTTTTCCAACGGTGTCAAACTACACAAAAGCTATGGTGTGCTTTCCGTTTAGTAAGGGTGTTATTTCGAATATAGCGCAAGTATATTTAATTAACCTTTAGCATTGTAAACAGTGTTATCGATTTCCATCAATTCATTATTATACAGGGGTCCAGATAAGATGCGTAAATTAAAACATTTTCAAAAATAACTTCTTTATTTCTCTCCCAAACCATATGTTGTGACCACTCTTTAGAATCGTCTCAGATTTTAGTACTTGAGTACGCACGTTTGTCTGTTGCTCTTATTATACATGTATATAAACGCATATCAAAACTGGAACTCGAGGGTCAAACAGTATCTTAACCCTTTATCTGCTAAATACGCATTTCACGCTCTGGCAAACAGATTAGACCAAACCTCCTGTTCTGGGTATGCTCTATTTGCTTATAGAATTATATAGATCTTGTTCTACAGTTGCTGCCATGGCAAAAAAAATATAATCTGTTCATATGCCATTATAGAAATTAAACCAAAGCATCGTAATGTTATTATTTGTTGTATGGATATTCATGAGATAAAGTTTTAACCCTTAGCCTACCAGTCACAGCTATTGTTGCAGTTGCAAACAGTGTAGACCAAGTTGAAAGAGATCCTATAGGTGCTCTCTCATCTGGGTATGCACTGTTTGCCATGGAAAATCAATGCCTGTATGATCTATCCTTTTGCCTAGGAAATCATTTCAAAATAACCCTGTATATTTTTGTAAAGATTTGCCTAATTAATATTCATAGAGGGTAGAATGATAAAAAATGTGTGGCAAGCTAAGGGTTAATGCGAGTTTAATTACAATTATCTTATCTGGATCTATCAGTGTTACAGTTCAACCTTTAGCTACTGCCGATATTGCTACTACCTTTGCAAACAGTTTTGAACTTTTGACCAAGGTCATACACAGACATTTGGCGTCTCATCAGGATCCAAACTGTTTGATACTGAGATACAGTGCAGACTCGTCAAAGCGACCACATGATGCATTAACCAATTCCTATCATATTGCCATCTTTTGACGCCTCTGTAAAGGTCACTTTTTGAAACCATTGTGATAAATAGAGCATTTGGTCCATAGGAGCAAATGCTCTATTTTATCACAATGATTTAAAAACGACACAATTCTAAAAAAATCCTTTTATCTAGTAAATGCTCCTTTTCGGTAGATTTATTGAAAGAGGTTGGGTCTAAAAATAGTCTAGGAGGGAATGGGTTAATATATGAGACAAAGGTGATATAGAGAGTTCAAACTGGAGTTTTCTGTATCACTTTTGCCCTGCGTTAAGCTTCCGCTTGTTTTAAAACTCCAGAATAAGACTTCTTTTGAATGGTCGTGTTAGCGATACTTTGTTGTAACTCTAATATGTTTGTAGAAAAATGTCAATGTCGCTCATGGTAAACCATACCTTTTTTATTGGGACGAGAGGGGGTTAAGATTTAATCAGCATGCTAAAACCTAACCCTTTAACCCTTTCACCGTCAATGTCGCAAACATGCACTTCAACAAATAGTGCAGACTCAGAACAGACGCCACCTTTTCAAGGCGGCGTCTGATCAGGGACTTCACTTTTTGTCTCTTTATTTCTAAATATGTGCCTCATTCCTTTGAAATTTGCATTTATTTATCTCATTTTCTTATTCTACCGAACGATTTAACAAAATTGGTTTGCAGACGACAATTAGAATTTTGACACCGAAAGGGTTAAATATACGGGAAACGCGTTGGGTGTCATTTGCAAACAGTGTAGACTGAGATCCTAAAGATACCATCTGATCATGGTCTGCAGTTTTTGTCAATCAAAATGCTCTCACGAAATAGACTATTCATATTAAATGAACTCTGTTTTTAACCCTTTGCCTCATATAAACGTGTTTTCGCGCATTTGCAAACAGAGAAGACTCCTATAGGAGCCGTCTGATCAGGGTCTTTTCTGTTTGCTAATGGAATTTGATAGATCTGTTTCTTTACTTTCTAAAATGGCTTTGGCTAAAATATGTAAGTCTTCCATAATTCTTAATAATTATTTTGTCTATGAATATTCAGTAGGTGATGAAATTTGGAATAAACATAGAACAGGGAATGGGTTAACCCTTTCCTCCATAAATACGCCTTTCTACGCCTATGTAAAAATCACCTATTTAAACCATTGTGATAAAAAGAGCATTTGCTCCAACACAATGGTTTCAAACTACAAAATTCTAAAATGTACCTTTTCTCTAGATAATGCTCCTTTTCGGTAGATTTATTCAAAGTGGTTGGATCTAAAAATAGCCTATGAGGTAAAGGGTTAACCAATGATAGGCTATTCCCTTTTGACAATTTAGCATTCAAAGGGTGAATGGCTAAACATAATGAAACTAGTTGTTAAAATATACGTACAATATATAAACAAGACAATATTGTAGAGAAAGTTAGTCAAAAGAATCCAATACACAATCATTCCACCGAGGAAAGAGAGAAGTCCTGAGATTAGTGCCAGGATCTCCGCCCAGCGACCTAAATAGTGCTGACAGATGTCCGTAAACTCCACTATCCCGCCATCTGGCTCTGCAAGTAAAAACACAAAAAACGAGAGCTTAACGCACCGCTGCTATAACTTCGTTATTTAACTATTTACTTCAAGAATATTTAATGAGAAAAAAATGGTTCCTTGATTATTAATAAAACGAGGTTTTTTTAAATGACAATTTTTTATGAACATATAAATACGTCTACAGGGTGTCCCAAAAAAGCAACACCTTCTATATTCAATTATTTTTAAACACGTATAAACTTAACCATGTTTTGACTTATGTCTGCTTAAATACGAATTATTTCTACACAGGTCGGTGAAATTTCATATTAACCCATTTGCGCCCACGATCCCATATATGGGACGTAGGCAAACAGTGTAGACTTTGATCAGACGCCGCATGTCTGTTTGCTCTTGACATGATATAGATCTGATTCTACAGCTTTTGTCAATGCAAAAAAATCCCTTAAAAAGTTGTAAAAATTGAGCTAATAGATATTCATATTGTCATTATTTCTTATGTGAATATTGAACAGGGAAAGGGTTAATTGTTTTCCTTATGTAAGTGCATTTTTACGCATCTGCAAACAGAGTAGACCCAGATCAGGGATAGGAGCCGTCTGATCAGGATCTGTTCTGTTTGCTTATGGTGTAATATAGATCTGATTCTACAGCTTCTGTCTGAGGCAAAATGTCTTGTGTTCATATACTATTATAAAAAATTATGTTATTAATATTCATGACGTCATTATATTTACATGAATATTCACCAAAGAAAGGTTTAAACGACTATGAGGAAAAGTGTTAAAAAGATGGTCTCCGTTTTCTTATACTTACTTTTAAAGCCTTTGGCCGAGTAGAGTATGAGATAACTTGTATAACACATGATGGCTCCCATTACAACTAACAGAACCACACCACTAGCAAAACCTGCCTGTAATAAGTAGGATAGTATAATGCAAAAATTAATACTACATGATACAGAGCTTAAGATAAAGGTGCATACTCAAATACTAACATCGTAACTTCTCCACCAAACCCTATGCTGTGACCACCCTTATCTGATGAATATTTATATAAGAAAGGAAATTATGATATCTATATCAGAGCAACAGATAAAGGTACTTACTCAAATACTAAAATCGTCATTTCTCCACAAAACCCTATGTTGTGACCACTCTTAAGAATTGTCTCGAAGAGACGATTCTAAAGAGTAGTCACAACATAGGGTTTAATGGAGAAATAAAGAAGTTATTCTGGAAAATATTTCAATTTACGCACCCTATCTGCACGTCTGAATTAATAATAACTATAAACGTGCTAAAACATATATAGAGGATCTGTTGCGAGTTGTCTTTTAAGATCACATGTTCCTAAACGAGCCTTAGAAAATGTCATTAAGCGAGCCTTGACGAGCTTAATAACATTTTCTTGGTGAGTTTAGGAACATGTGATCTTAAAGACAACGAGCATCAGATTATTTTTCTCACATATCAAAAAAGTGTATTTTCGCCGTTTAAATGACATATAAACATAGGTTTCCATGGCTTGACGTCATATATGACGTCATACGTTCTAAAGTGATCTTACACGTGTTACAGATAAGGAAATCTTAACCTGTTGTTCTAACTCGGAGATAAGGGAAGGTATGTGAGAAACCGTGATCTCTTATAGACACACGTGTATATTCATTAAACTTTTACTTTATGAATATTCATGAAAGAAATAATGACATCATACATATTAATTAGATGAACTTTTACAACAATATATGAACACAGACTTTCTTTGCCCATGGAAAAAGTATTGACTATAGAATACTATCGTTATAATGTCAAGAGCAAACAGAGTAACCTCATCTGATCGGGACCGTCTGATCTTGGTCTACTCTGTGTTTTAATGGCGCATATATGGATTGAAGGGTCAAGTGGTTACCATAGAGAAGTTTTACAGTATACATGTATATATCCAAGGGAGCATCCTACCTGGTTTAACGCCCATGGTATACTCAGCAATGATGTTCCCACCATAGTGTTACACATTGACAATCTGAAACAAAGCATGAAGTTTGAGATAATCCTTTAGCTTATGAATATTCTAAAAGATTTAAAGAATTTTGACATCAATTTGCTGTCGTTTTTTAATGCATCTTGAGCAAGGGAATTTAATTGTAGAATCATACATATGCTATTTGATAAGCATATAGAGTATAGCCTGATCAGACTAATACTACGACAGCCCTCTGGTCTGGGTATATTCTGTTTTCAAAAGCGTCATCATGAGTGTCTGTTAGAGTTACTGTTAAGGGCTTCGCCGATTCTCGGATAGTCGTAACCCACATTCGACGACATGTATGGTGACATATTTCTGCCACCTCTTAACAAATGTGGTTTAGAAAAAATATTTCACCTAAATCATGCCGGATGTTTAGCATTATTATAGATCTGTCAAGTGAAAACTCATAGAATTGAAATGTCATTTGTTCTCTGAAAACTCAAACATATTTATGGAACTATGTATATTTGTAATAATCTTATATAATAAAAAACCTAAAGAACCACCATGGTTGTGCATTGTACCGCCGAGTTATGTTTCATCATAATTAATATTTATTATAATTAATATTGCGAAATGGTTTGGTTGGATATATATTATATAATTGGTAACTCATAAAGATACATAGTAACTCGAACATTAATTAATTTTTCTGCCGTATACTTAAGACCTCCTCCTGAAATATTTATTTACCCACATTGTGACTAGGCTAGGCTGTGTGATACCGGCAGCAATCTTCGCAGAACTAGTAATAAGGAACACACTGGCTACATGATGAGGCATGGTCTGTAACACAAATAAAACAAGTACAGTAAAGCCGCTTGAAACCGGACGTTAAATTTCGTGTAAATATCGGTATCGGGGACAATTGGCAGCACTATTGCATGACTTTATACTTTATAAAAAGAATACTGTATAAATTAGTCTGATGTGGCTACTTGTGGGGAAGTGAGTTTGACATTTACCAGAGCTGCTGGAGCCAGTTTGCTGTAATACTTGTAGCGACTAAGGATTGCTGAGCTGGTGAAGTTCCTACTGTCCCCGTCGCCATCGCTCTGTATGGAGTTATAGTCTATTGGCGGTCTCTGGAGTTCTCTGGGGTAGAGGTATGAGTCTGACGGATCATTCGCCGGTAAAGTAGACTGGCTCCTAATGTAGGGCAGCCGGGACGGGGGCCTCGAATCTGGGTACGGGGAAGGTACTCTGAAAAAAAGAAATGCACTCTTACGATGAAATAGACAGTTTTTAAGAAAATGAAAAGATATAGTCATGTATCATTTACCTTTATATAGCAACAGCAAAATGCGTGATTACTTTTGTATACAGTTTAGATCCAGATGAGATGCCGAATAATTCGGCCCTTTAATAGCGCTGACACCCTGATTTCATTTTGATACGACATAACGGCTTATGGTAGGCAAAATGTTTAGCATGCAAATATATACTCTGTATAGCAGAACCTGTCTTAACCCATTACCTCATAGGCTATTTTAGACCCAAGATCTTTACCTAAATCTACAGAAAAGGATCATTTACTAGAAAAAAGGAAATATAAGAATCTTGTAGTTTTGAAACCATTGTGATAAACAGAGCATTTGCTCCCATCTATCACAGTGGTTTCAAGAAGTGACTTTTACAGGGGCGTAGAAAGGCGTATTTATGGAGGAAAGGGTAAGCGGATCCCAAAATGAGGTATAACCATGGGTTTGTAAGGCAGGTGGTAGCTTAATGCAAGTCAGAGGTAATGCAGAAGCTTTCTGTATTGCTTTTGCCCTACATTAAGCAGCCATGCACCTGCTTTTTAAAACTCCTATGTTCAATAAACACTGATTGGTTATTTAGATCGGAAGGCTCCTGAAGGAGTCGTTCGATTAGGATCTGCTTTCTTTGCTTTTATGAAAATGTCATTTAATAGAACTCATTCTACAATCTCGTTCATGGCCAGAAACTTCCTTATTCATAATGCCATGCCAAAAAAAACCAAAACAGCTAATTAAACTGCACGACCTTATCATTTCTAACATGAATATTCATAAGGGATGGAGATGAGGGGATCACTCGATTATCAATAATCACAACACTTTATCATCTCTAAATATTCGTAAGTCGCGTGTGACAATGAGAATATAATTTTATCTGTTAATCTACACTGCAGCCTTGAAGTCCGTAAATTGGTTATCATGAATAAACAGTAGCGCTCACAACAATTAGGTCTAAAGTGCATGCCACCTCTCTTTGTGCAAATCAAAAAATTCAGGGCAAATCTCTGAATAACACAGACGGCCTTGTTCTGTGCTAGTTTCGATTGTGTCTGCATTGTTTGAAAAGTGTTTTTCCTATTCTTTTATCATGTTTGTGTATTATCTATGTATTTGTCAGAATGTCGCATGGAAGGTAAGTCGTCCGACTAAGTGAGTTATTCTATTTAACCCACTCCCTCATATTGACGACTTTTGACAACTCTTTAAAAATCGCTTTGTGAAACCATTGTGATAATTAGAGCATTTGCTCCTATAGAAGCAAATGCTCTATTTATCACAATGGTTTCAAACTACAAAATTCTAAAATGTTCCTTCTTCTCTAACTAATGCTCCTTTTCGGTAGATTAATTCAAAGAGATTGTATCTAAAAATAGCCTATGAGGTAATGGGTTAAGTAAAATATTTCATTTATTCATTTTTATTTACTTCATATAATTATACGTCTTTTCGCTCATTTGCAAACGAGTAGGTCCAGATCAGGCGGCTCGGGTACGTGAATGCAATATAACACTTTCAAAAGTTGATACCAGTCATAGCAACGCAACCCAAAAGTTGACCCCTCGTCCTAACTGGTAATCAACGCAACCCAGTCAAAAATAGATTTCTTTCCCAAACTGGCAAGCAATGCAATCATATCGAAAATGGAGACGTCTTTTCACACATGTGCAGAATAGACCAAATCAGACGACTCTTATGAAATAATATAGATCTGGTTCTACAACTTGGGTCATGACTAAATATTTCTGTATTCATACGCTATTATCATAACTCAGCTGATTAATATCCATGATGGCGTTATTTCTTATGCATATTTATGAGGTAAATGGTCAAAAATAATAGCACGCGATGCTTCACAGTAAGAATTTAGATACTTCCAGGCAGGTAGGTGGTTGCATGCTTAATGCAGAGTCAAAATAATGCAGTAAGCTTCTAGAGGAGCTTTATGTACGACTTTCACCCTTCATTAACCCATTACCTTATGGGCTATTTTTGGACTCAACCTCTTTGAATAAATCTACCGAAAAGAAGCTTTAACTAGAGAAAGGGATTTGTTTTAGAATTTTGTAGTTTGAAACCATTGTGATAAATAGAACATTTGCTCCTATAGGAGCAAATGTTCTTTTTATCACAATGGTTTAACAAAGTGATTTTTGTGAGTCGTCAAAAGCTGTCAATATGAGGGAATGGATTAACCTGTCATCAGTCTCCAAGACCGGTATCTATGCTAATTTGATGTCCAGTTTAAAGGGGGTTTACTGTACATTGTCTAAACGGGTATTTGACGCAGCCCAGTTCAATAAGACAAGTATACGATGCAACACAGCTCACAATCGATTCATTATCTAGACCGGCATGTGATGCAACACAACCTAAAATGTACACCATGCCTAAACAGATACATGTATTTGGCACAACATTTTAACGTTCTGAACAACATGCGTGTAAGAAATATAGGTCAATGTAAGAATGCGAGAATATAAGGTAATCGCACATGTAATGAGGGACTCAGTGTAAGAACGATGGAGTGCACAGGTAGTCGTACATGTAATAAATGAGTCAAAGTAAGATCGATGGAGTGTACAGGTAGTCGTACACTTGATGAAGGACTCAATGTAAGAATGAGGGAGTGTAATGTAGTTGTACATGTAATTTTGGACTCAATGTAAGATTTAGGGAGTGTAAGGTAGCCGTATATGCAGTAAAGGACTCAGTGTAAGTATGAGGGAGTTTAAGGTTGTCGTAAATGTAATAAAGGAACCAATCTAAGAATGAGGGAGTGTACAGGTAGTCGTACATGTAATATAGGACTCAATGTAAGATTTAGGGAGTGTAAAGTAGTCGTACATATAATTAAGGACTCAATGTAAGAATGAGGAAGTGTAAGGTAGTCGTACATGTAATAAAGGACTCAATCTAAGAATGAGGGAGTGTAAGGTAGTCGTACATGTAATAAAGGACTCAACCTAAGAATGAGGGAGTGTAAGCTTGTCGTACATGTAATAAAGGACTCAATGTAAGATGTAGGGGGTGTAAGGTTGTCATACATAAAATAAGGGACTCAATGTAAGAATGAAGAAGTGTAAGGTAGTCGCACATGTAATAAAGGACTCAATCTAAGAATGAGGGGTGTAAGGAAGTAAGGAAATGTTGTACATATAATAAAGGACTCAAATGTGAGAATGAGGAAGTGTAATGTAGTCGTACATGTAATAAAGAACTTAATGTATGAATGAGGAAGTGTAATGTAGTCGTACATGTAATAAAGGACTCAATCAAAGAATGAGGGAGTGTAAGGTAGTTGTACATATAATAAAGGAATCAATCTAAGAATGAGGAAGTTTAAGGTAGTCGTGTATGTATTAAAGGTCTCAATGTAAGAATATGGAAGTTTAAGGTAGTCGTACATGTAATAAATGACTCAATCTAAGAATGAGGAAGTGTAAGGTAGTCGTACATATAATAAAGGACTCAATCAAAGAATGAGGAAGTGAAAGGTAGTCGTACATGTAATAAAGGACTCAATCAAAGAATGAGGGAGTGCAATTTAGTCGTATCACACTGATTTCGAAATGTATGTGTGAACTCCTTCCAGATATTCTTTCAATATTTGATTTTGATTTTCAGTCTTTATGCCTCTCTTTCTGTCATTTAGTTTAGATCTCTCTGTATTTATGTATGCCTGTCTATTTGCTGTATGTCATTCTGTCCGTTCGTCCGTCCATCTGTCTGTCTGTCCGGGTTAAATTTCACTTTACATTGGTTCACCTTATTTCGACTATTTTAAAAACCAGCCGTACCACGGTATTAGAGAAAATATATGATATCTTTCTTTGTGTTGATTTCAGGCACAGTCGAAGAATCAAAGGGGTTAGATGTACTAAGTATTCCAGCATCTCGTCGAGATCCAAACATGCAGCATCGGTTATCACAATATTGCTCAAAGTGTTGAAAGAGTTGTAACTCTGTAGGCGCCAAGTACATGTACTTTTCGTTTGCATACAGTGTCGTCTACTTTAAATCATGGAGTTCACTTGTTTTTCAAAAACGTACCTTTTATGTCAATCAGTTTTGATCCAAACTTCATGCAAAGGTAATAACATATTCTTAACCCTTTATTCCATGAATATTCACGAAAGAAATGATGACATCATTGATAAAATTATTTTTTAAAATGACATGTTAACACATAACATCTTTGCTTAAGCAGAGACTGTATAATCATATCTATATTACACCATAAGCAAACAGAGCAGACCCTGACCAGATGGCTCCTATAGGAGCCGTCTGATGTGGGTCTACTCTGTTTGCAAATGCGTAGAAATGGCGTATTTATGGAGTAAAGTGTTCAGTTACAGCGATGATGAAAGGGTTACACTCTTCTCATGTTAAGTGCCATTTGGCTGGCATTTGCAAACAGACTGGGTCCAGATGAGACGCCGCGGAATTAAATGTTGGCGTCTCATAACGATCTGGATGATCGGTCTAACCCTCGGTCAATAGTTTCTCAAACGTTTGACCGACCTGATGTCCGTGAAAAGTCCAGCACCTCAGATATTGAGCAGACCTTAATTCTTTTCAGCCTGAAAAAGGGCTTAACCCTGTACAACTTATATACGCATTTGCAAACAGAGCAGACCCAGATCAGACGGCTCCTATAGGAGCCGTCTGATCAGGGTCTGCTCTGTTTGGTTCTGGAATATAGGCAAAATCTTCATGTGTAAATATGCAATTTTACAAATTACTCATTAATATGCATAATGTCATCATTTCTTTCATGAATATTAATGGTGTAAAGGGTTAAATAAAAACTAGACTAACCTGAAGACATCTTGAGAACGAGGTGCTATAAGACGCCTTACTTCATCATCATCAGACGCGTCATTCATTTTCTCACGTATCTAAGGTAACTTGTATCTAAGGTAACTTGAAAGCTTGTAAGACAGTGCTGAAGTTGTACATTTTACGTTGCGATGATTACAAACATTAACGAATCACCACTATAATATAATCTCGTGAAGTGTTAGGATACTGAACAGTGTATATCATAAACTATTTGAATGACCTCGATCATTATCGACAATGGATAAAAATTGGAAGAGTGAGATATGATATTAAGTACTCATACACGTAATGCTAATCACGTGTAGCCTATCAAGCTACTTAATCACAGGTAGCCGAGTCAACCTGTCTAATCACGTGATTTCGTATCAAGCTGTCTAATCACAGGTATCAGTATTAATATGTTTAATCACATGAGTTTGTATCAAGCTGTTTCATAATAGGTATCCGTATCAAGCTGTCTAATCACAAATATCGGTACCAAACTGTCTAATCACAAATATCGGTACCAAACTGTCTAATCACATACATGTATATCGGTATCAAGCTCTCTAATCACATATAGATAGATAGATAGATTATAGATAGATTTATTTCGGTAAAAAGTGTACATAACATGGCAAAACATAACTAAGACAACATATAAAAAGCCATGTAATATCGGTATCAAGCTGTCTAATCACATGTATCGGTATCAAGCTGAAGGACATGATTGTGTGTCAGTCATACATCTATAATAATTAATAGTAAAATAATAAAAAAAAAACCCACAACAAACGAAAACATTATACGTAACATCATTGCATTACAAACATATTTATCTTCACCATTCTAATCATGAGTATGATATATATTACGTCTTTTCGCAATTGCTTAACTTATTTATATTGTTTTTCACATATTTATATTATATAAGTCTTTTCATCACACCTCCACATATTTTACTGTATTTTTATCATCCCTCTACATATTACTTACACTATTTACATGCACAGATTCAACAGTTCAAGATAAAATTACGTATCAGATACTCCAAAGCAGACAGAAAAAAATCCATTTCTTCGACAGGTCTTGACATTGTTCTGTCTGCTAAATCTCCGCTCACACTCAACAGTGGATACAGGGCAACAAGTAACCCTGTCAGATGCCTCAGTAGAAGCTTAATAAACATCACTGTGACTAATTGCCAAGTTGACCATATTCCTAGAGGAAGTAACGGATTTGTTGCCACCTGCCTGGCTAGCACTAGCAAACTTAACAAAGCTCAGGTAAACGCCTCTGTATCCTCCCTTACCTACTGAAATCAAATAGTCCATCACAACATCAACGTCTTCTTCCTTATTAGACAATACCGTCAGAATTTCCACTAAACCTCTGATAAGTGTACAGACGCTTGATCATACCTGCTACAAACATATCACAGATACTCAAAGTCAAAAGTGACCAAACAATCAGGGTCAATCCGAAGCTCTGAGGTTGCCTTTTCAAGGAAATCAATCATTTTTTGACCATTTTTCCAATTTGCTAACCACACCATGGTTTCATTAGTAGACTCTAATAAGGGAGTGACTTTGAAATACTAGACAAAGGCTTCAAAACATCACACAAGAAATGTAATAAATTCTGAAGGGAGGTGATCCCCCGAAAGCAAAAATTGCAACACAAAAAGAGAAAATTGCAGACTCGGTTTTATTGAGTCTGTTCATGAGCAGTAATTGAAAGTGCGACACTGCTCACGTCCCCTAGCACCGGCTTAAGCGGTATTCAATTTTCAGAACAAGAAGTACTGAAATTCATGATCTCGAAGGATCAGAAGGTATAACAACACTGAGAATGAAGTACGGGGCGACGTTTTACGGCCGCCACACAAGCACTTAACACCTGCTGTTGTGAAGATTATAAATTCTGAAGGGAGGTGATCCCCCGAAAGTAAAAATTGCAACACAAAAAGTGAAAATTGCAGACTCGGTTTTATTGAGTCTGTTCATGAGCAGTAATTGAAAGTGCGACACTGCTCACGTCCCCTAGCACCGGCTTAAGCGGTATTCAATTTTCAGAACAAGAAGTACTGAAATTCATGATCTCGAAGGATCAGAAGGTATAACAACACTGAGAATGAAGTACGGGGCGACGTTTTACGGCCGCCACACGAGCACTTAACACCTGCTGTTGTGAAGATTATAAATTCTGAAGGGAGGTGATCCCCCGAAAGCTAAAATTGCAACACAAAAAGGGAAAATTGCAGACTCGGTTTTATTGAGTCTGTTCATGAGCAGTAATTGAAAGTGCGACACTGCTCACGCCCCCTAGCACCGGCTTAAGCGGTATTCAATTTTCAGAACAAGAAGTACTGAAATTCATGATCTCGAAGGATCAGAAGGTATAACAACACTGAGAATGAAGTACGGGGCGACGTTTTATGACCGCCACACAAGCACTTAACACCTGCTGTTGTGAAGATTTACACCTGCTGTTGTGATTGTGAACACATACAAAAACTTGTAACAAGTGACCCACGTGAGCAAGCAAGCTGGGGGTTGCCAGATTTCTCCTCCATGAGCACAGAAATCAAACTACATGTACTGTAGTTTGATACTATGGCATCAATCACGCCTTCAAAACTGAGCCAGCCAACGTGTGTGAAATACTTGCTGAACTTGGAAGATTTACCTGAGGAATGAGGCTGACACTCTATAACATAGTCATATTATTGGGCAAGTAGTGAAAGTATTTAAATACACTGCTCAAGATTTCTTTGAGCATGACCAAATAGTGAATTGCGTCAGCCCAGTGCAACAATTCAACGCCAGGCGATGAGTGATGCAATTCTCAGCCAAAACACGTGGAATATCTTCCTTAACTTTTACAACGCTGAATCCTAAAATGGACTATTCCAAAATTCAAACAGGTCAACTTTAATGTGAATATTTAGGGATGTTTTAACCATCACAATGCTGAATTTTCAAATGGGACTATTCCAAAATTTAAACTTCCCAAACTTAAGTGAATATTTAGGGATATTTCTAAAGAAAAATGTAACATGACAAACATTGCAGACGCTGATGAGAGGACTCCCCATTCTCATATGGATATACACTGTTTGCAAAGGACATATATAAGTGACTTTTGACCCGCATTGTAAGGGTTAAAACCAAGTAATGTCACTTGACTTATTTCCGACCATAACAGCTGTCCCATCAGTACTGACACCACGATTTTGACAAGCAGATACCCTTATCTGACAGCATACCCTTAACTTTTGCATTTGCCTTAACCAAGCTGTAAATGACAATATGTCCGGGGTTCAAAGAAACCATAGGGATCAGACTATAGAATCTGAATGTACGACATGGCATGCGGATACACAGAAACATCAGTGATCTCATCAAGCTTTTTAGTTGAGTCTGAGTTTGTTCTCAAGCTTTTGATTGGTCAGATTTGAGTTCTCAAGCTTTTGATTGGTCAGATTTGAGCCAAAGGCTCAAATCTGACCAATCAAAAACTTGAGAACGAACTCAGACGCAACTAAAATTTTATAAGCATGGACCCAGACTAAATTGTCCACTGGCTGATACTTTTCAGGAGGTCTGTCTCTAAGACTTTGGCGATAGCGGCCTGAAACTCGTTGATTGACGTTGAACGGCATTATGCTGTAGGTGCATCCGCCCTCAGGTCAGTCAGCTTTGAACCACCCTGGAAAAGAAAAAATATTACTTAAACACTTTACATGCTTGCATTTAATTTCTAAACAGTTTGGTACAATATTGAGTAACCCTACATCTCATAAGTCAAGCTCTTTAGTACTGGCCCCGAGGTTATAAAACATTTTGCTAGAGTCTGAGATCATACTCAAGCATCTGATTGGTCAGATTGGTCAGATTCAATCATATACTTGAGAATGATCTCAGACTCAGACTCAGACTCAGACTCAGACTCATCAGTTTTTATAACCTTGGACACAGATTCAGTAACGTTTTAGAGAAAATGGAAGATATTTTTTCAGACAGCACATTCTTACTATGAATGTTACATTTTACCTTTATATTTATGACTGTCTTCACTTAAATACACTGGAGTTTGAACAAAAGCTATATTGCACTGTTACTCTAAATTACTTCAACGCCAATGTGTTTGAATAATATTGTATCGTGCTTAATTTGTATTTAATAGCATTTGTAAATTTGCATATAGGAATGGTCTGTCTTTTGCAATGTCTATTATTGATACCTAGCCACATCAAGTCATTCAGTTCAGGGACCTCTGAACTTGACATGTTCTGTTTGACCGTAAAGTACACTTTCGCCATGGCTGTAGTGCTTGAAGATTCACTCTTTCCTGAGGCTGTTTAGTGAGCAACATCCATTATCGGGCTCTGATTAGCTGCAGATACTGCTAGTTCATAGTCTGAAAATAGGATTGGAAAAACTGACAACATGAATAATTTGAATAAACAGTTTTCAAAATAACTGTGTTAGATAAACAGTGTTTCCTGCTACCGAATTTAGTATATATAAGAAATCTTGAACATATACTTAAAGATAATGTCATTTTTTAAATTTTCTTTGAGGTTCCAAAACACGTATTCATTGTTAATTGTTAAACATCGTTCGAGATCTGTATTTGATTCCAGTCAGTATTAAGAATTTTGAAATGTAACCAAAAATATATATATATCCGTAGATAGATACCTTTTACTGGTTGCATGCTTAGTGACATTCTCCTTCTTCATTACCAATGAATTAAAATCCCAGATGTTTAATTAAGAGGTTCTGGACTCTTATACGCTGACCTTATTGGATCGTAAATGTCAATAATAAAAATACAGACAAATAAATAAATAAATTAAACAAACAAACAATAAACAAATAAATAAACGAACGAATGAATGAATGAAATGAAGAAATAAGTGAATAATGAATGAATAAAAAATAAACAAACATATAAATAAATAAATGCATGAAAGAATGAGTGGATGAATGAATGAATGAATGAATGAATGAATGAATGAATGAATAAACCAACGAGCACACAAACAAACAAACAAAGTAACTAACTCACTAACTAATTAACTGACTGACTCTCTGAATAACTGACTAACTAACTCTAGCTTACTCTAACTTACTAATTTACTAACTAACAGTCAATCAACCAACCAACCAACCATTCATTCAACCAATCAACCAACAAGCTCTGATTCCCGAACTGTGTACTTGACATAAACCGTGTGGTCAGTGTTTTAGCCTGACACTGGATCGAATTTCCGTTGTATAACTTCCGCTGTCCTTTGCAAGGTGAAGGTCGTTTGCAGACGCTTTTTTTTCAGCAAATTGACACAAATACAGACAACGGAGGTTGCCACGAAGGCATTTAAAAATGTCTCTTTCAAGCAAAACTGTTTCAAGCAAGCCGTTTGAAGGACAAAAGCCCGGGACAAGCGGTCTGCGGAAGGGTGTCAAAGTGTACCAAGAGCCGCATTACACGGAGAATTTCGTCCAGTGTACTCTTAGTGCAGCCCTCGGAAAAGACTTGGTTGGGTCCACTCTTGTAGTTGGTGGAGATGGAAGGTACTATGTAAAAGAAGTGACAAGTCTGATCATTCAGATGTGTGCTGCAAATGGGGTGAGTTAATACATTTGATACAGAAATTGTAAACCGTGTTAACCCATTATTCCATGACAGTGTTCGGGTTACTCAATTATCTAATTGTAGGCGAGTTGGTCATTTGGCGAATTCATTATAAACCGTGGCTAGACTGCACTTTACCGGTATGCATAGTGCATAAACAACATTGGTCGCATTCAACTTGGCGGGGGGGGGGGGGGTGCGCCAGCCCCGTTATGAAGCAGATAATAATTAACATGATAATAAATAATCCAGGCTCTTATTCTGCTCCGTGTTCTCTGCATTAAAAGCAAATGTTTGTCGAAGTGCTTGTACACAGATGTACTGGTAATTAAAGTGCAGTAGTTCCTAAACAGTATGTATTTTCTTTTAGAGCTAGAACCCCGGGCCGGCCTGTTACAATTAATTGGCATACAACATATGGGACTATGGCTGTTTCAAATTGTTCCCAAAGAAACTTGAATTTTAACTTAACCCTTTCCCTTTTCTATGATTATTCCAAATTTCAACACCTAATGAATATTCAAGGGGAAAATACATATAATGAAATATGGAAGGAGGAACTTTGTAACGATTTTAGAAAGTAAAAATATAGATCTATCTTAAATTCCATTAGCAAACAGAGCATACCCTCATCATCTAGGAGCCATCTGATCTGGGTCTACTCTGTTTGCAAATGCATGAACATGCGTTTATATGAGGGAAAGTGTTAATTGGGAGAATGTCACTGGATGTAGTTTACCTGTATCAACACTTGTACATTCTTGCTGTGCATACAGGCTTTTATGGTGATGCGGTAAAGTGCTTGACTAGGAATGTCAAGGTCTCTCTACACCCTTTCATTATTCTTCCACTTTAGTCGATGTGTCATCGATAGTTTCTTTGTTACATATTCCGAAAGTTACAGAGTCATGAATTTTGTTGATCACTATATGAACTTGGGTTATAATAATAAACGTATAACCTAATTACTGTAAGTATCTGGACACCCAGTTACACCTGTCCATCTGTACTCTTTTTATGCCCCCGCCTTTAGGAAACGGGGCATTAAGTTTCCCCTTGTCCGTCCGTCCATACGCGTATACGTACGTCTGTACGTCCGAAATTTTCGTCAAGGATTTCTTGGCTTGTGTAAGTTGGAATATGATCTGATATTTGGTCTGAAGCATTATCATAGTGAGTTGTAACGTGTCTCCCCTTTTCAGGTCTGTCCTCCATCTACTTTCTGTTTGCTGAAACTTTGATTGAATTTTGGTGATTGTTTAATGACAAAAATTTGTCAAAGATTTCTTCGCTTGTGTAAGCTGCAATGATTTGATATTTGGTCTGAAGCATAATCATAGTGAGTTTTACTGTGTCTCCCCTTTTCGGGTCTGTCGTTATATAACCTACTTCCTGTTTGCCGGCGGGGGCATCCTTGTCCCATCTATATAGACACATTTTCTTTTATTTTTAATGGCTCCCGGATCCACTTTCTTGGTCTATGGAACATATTATTGTTATTATTATTATTATTAATGAATGTTGTTTTACTAAACAGGTTTCAAAGTTACTTGTTGCCCAGAATGGTATTATGTCTACACCAGCTGTGTCTCGTGTAATCAGGAAGTACAAAACTCATGGTGGAATAATTCTCACTGCCAGTCACAACCCTGGAGGCCCTAATGCTGACTTCGGAATCAAATACAATACAGCAAATGGTGGTAAGTTACAAAATTTTATCTCATAAAAATGAGGTAAATATAAATTGTTTAATTTGAATTCTTTCTCAAGCATTCACTCAGACAGATTTCAAGTTTGATACTTGAGGATGAACTCAGACTGAAGTTTTATAACCTCTGACCCAGGTGTTAACCTTTTACATGCCTTGAGCCACAGAGTAATATGCATATTCATGTTCTAAAACCGTCATTTCTTCCCAAAACCCGAGACGATTCTAAAGAGTGGTCACAGCATAGGGTTTGGTGAAGAAATTAACCCTTTCCCTGAGACATATAAACGTGTTTTCACGCATTTGCAAACAGAGTAGACCCAGATCAGACAGCTCCTAGAGGAGCCGTCTGATGAGGGTCTACTCTGTTTGCTTATAGAATTTGATAGATCCATTAATTTGCTTTCTAAAATATCTACAATGTTCCACCTTCCATATTTCTTTATAACTAATTTGTTAATGAACATTCAGCAGGTATTGAGATTTGGCCAAAATACAGAACAGGGAAAGGGTTAAGAAGTTATTTTTGAAAATGTTTTAATTTACACATCTTATCAATATCTGGACCTCTGTTAGTAACTTGTATTTGTAACAATTATTTAACCTTCCTTACATAGAGGTGCCTTTTAAGAGTCATCTTACCAGGATGTGTTCTGTTTGCTAATGGAATAATATATTAGAAATAATAATTGTACTGTTCCTGATATGACCAAAATGGCTTCATTCATCAGAGCTCAAGCTAAAGAGCAATTTTAGAGAAAAATGTCTCCTTTACCAGCCCACTTCTCTGCTTTTGGAAAAGAAAGGTGTAAAGTAAAGGGCTAAAAAAATATCGGAAGTTTAGTATCCAATAGCAATTTAATTAGACTACCAGTAATGCCCATCTATGGTTTGGATCATCATGATGGTTAGATGCAGAGTTATTCAAACTGTTTGCAGATATATTGTCTTAATGTAAGAAATGACATGATGAATATTATTATTAATTAGATTGTTTTTGTAATAGTATATGAAGTTATGAACATGCATAGGACATTTTGACTCGGGCAGAAACTAAAGAATTAGATCTATAATATACCATACACAAAATAGAGCAGACCTTGATCAGACGGCTTTTCCAGGAGCAATCTGATCTGGGTCTACTTTGTTTGCAAATGTATAAAAAAGTGTTATATATGAGGGATAGGGATAACTGTAAAAATTCATTTTAAATTGGCTGCTAGCATCTGATCTGGATGGAGTTTTGAAAATGTTATTGTATATACAGTAGAATAGCTTTAATTACAGACACTGACTGTGTGCATAAGTTTTGGCTTAGGCCAAATAAATGCCCCTTTCCGCCTATCATATTGCATATATAGTGGCATTATAGGGGTATTGAATTTGAAATTAAACATATTGTTACCGCTTCGTTTGCATGCTGTAGAATCAGATCAGTATATTTTGTCTGCAACAATTGCCATCTGCTTTAATTCTTAAAATAAAAGTATGCTTATTTCTTTGCATAAATATGGTCAAAGTGTCAACAGTTTGGGTCCTGAGATGCTGTATTATGTGGTGTCTCATCTGGATCCAAACTGTTTTGGATAGGTTATCACGGTTTCACTAGCTGCTAGCATGCAGAGACTTAATTAAGGAAATTAATACACATGACATGTAAATGAATTATTTTATCATAGATGGCCTTAACCCTTTCCTAAACCCTTTTCTCTGTTTATCCCTTTCCCTGTTCTAAGTTTAGTCCAAATTTCAATACCTACTGAATATTCATGTACAAAATAGTTATAAAGAAATATAGAACTTGGAACATTGCAGAGATTTTAGAAAGCAAAGAAGCAGATTTATCAAATTTTTATTAGCAAACAGAGCAGACCTTGATCAGACGGCTCCTCTAGGAGCCGTCTGATGTGGGTCTACTCTGTTTGCATATGAGTGAAAACACGTTTGTATGAGGGAAAGGGTTAGTCCAAATTTCAATTTCAAAGTTCATTAGAACTACTTTGACCATGAGTTTTCAGTGGGTATTGAAATTTGCAATAAATATAGATCAGGGAAAGGGTTATGTTAATGTCAGTCATTTTGTCAGTAATCTGAACAGTCAGTTATTTTCTTTATGATCAAGCATTTACTCTTCTTAACTCTTTTCCTCATGAATATTCATTTGGGAAATATAGAATTACATGTATTATTATTCTTTCATAAGCAAACAGAGCAGACCCTGGTCAAAATCAACAGGAGCCATCCAAACTGTTTGAAACTACGTAACTCCAAGGGAAAATGGAAAAAAAATGTGTTGTAACAGATAGTTTTAGCAGATGACATTTACTTATGATGTACTAAAAGTGTTTTACAATATGTATCCTCAATTTTGATGTACATATAATTCAAGCTATTAGTTTTATAATTGTTTTGTCACAGTAAATAGTTTCAGGATATACATACCCTCATGCGTTAAGTATTACAACACAAGGATGGTTTGCTGTGTATGATTTTTTTTACAAAAATGAATGCTTTGCACGCTAGTTGGGAATTTGATTAGAAACTCATTTACCAACTAATTCAGTTTCTCATTATCATGCAAAATGTTTTATACTTGACTCAGTGGACTTTATTTTTGAAGAAAATCCAAGAAGCATTAAGTTACTGAATTTAAGCAGACAGTTTAGTTTCACAAATTAGTTAGCCTGAGTGTGGAAAGAGTAACCACTTTACTTAACCCTTTCCTGTATAGATATGCCTTTCTACGCCTCTGAAAAAGTCACTTTTTGAAACCATTGTGATAAATAGAGAATAGGAGCAAATAGTTCAAAAACTCAATTTATCAAAATGGTTTCAAAACTAGAATATTCAATTAAAAAAATCCTTTTCTCTAGTTAATGCTCCTTTTTGATAGATTTATTCAAAGAGAATGGATCTAAAAATAGTCTATGAGGGAATGGGTTAATGAATGTTTATGTAAGAAATAATGACATCATGAATATCAATTAAAATGTTTATAATGGCACTTGAATGCAGGAAATATTGATCATGGCAGAAACTGTAAAATCAAATCTACATGTATATAATTTCATAAGCAAACAGAGCAGACACTGATGTGATTGCTCCTACAGAACGATCTGATCTGGGTCTACTGAGTTTACAAAGGTGTGAAAAGGTGTTATCTATTGAGTAAAGGCATTTGTGCTTCTGGTATTGCTGTGCACTGTCCTGTGTCGTTTCAAATTGTTTTGCCTACCTTCTATCCTATTTAAGCAATAATGTAGATTATGATAAAGATGTATTAACCCATTCCCCCGTAGGCTATTTTTAAACCCTAGCTACCTCTTTGAATAAATCTACCAGAAAGGAGCATTTACTAGAGAAAAGGACATTTTTTATAATTGTTTTCTTTTGAAACCGTTGTGATAAATAGAGCATTTGCTCC
Source organism: Azorinus chamasolen (assembly GCA_963576725.1). Classification (NCBI taxonomy): domain Eukaryota; kingdom Metazoa; phylum Mollusca; class Bivalvia; order Cardiida; family Solecurtidae; genus Azorinus; species Azorinus chamasolen. The sequence goes on from OY755243.1 coordinate 78,407,641, forward strand.
TAAGGAGCAAATGCTCTATTTATCACAATGGTTTCCAAAATTTACTTTTATGGAGGTGTCAGTATGAGGGAATGGGTTAACTATGAATTAATGAGTCAGTGAGTACTCTATTTCAGCAAATGGATATGTACAAGAATGCTTCAAAATGAAATTAAATACATTTAAACATCTCAGTATTCATGTAGATATTGACATGCATCATTGAATTTTAAGCCTTCACTCCATAACACACCTTTACAAACAGAGTGGACCCAGATCAGAATTGGCTCTTGTAGGAGCCATCTGATCTGGGCCTGCTCTGTTTGCTAATGAAAATAATATAGATATGATTTTACAGTTTCTGTCTTGGCCAAAAATTATTCCTATGTTTATGTGCCATGATAAAAATTAATCTAATTAATATTGATGATGTCATTATACCCCCCACAATGAAGTTGGGGGGGGGGGGGGTATACTGGAATCAGGTTGTCCGTCTGTCCGTCCGTGGACACAATTTTGTCCGGCCTTCTTCTTCTACAGTTTTGCTTCAATTTTGTTGAAAGTTCATGTATAGCCATATGACCATATAAACCTGTGCACCGCATATTTCCATTATGATCGGACCACTACTTCAGGAGTTATCTCCCCTTTTTAGTCCCCTATCAATGTTTTCCGGGTTTCTGGACTTTTTATGGAAGTGACTCGAGATATCAACTCTATATTTAGTACAAAGCTAAATTTAGATAAGTTACAGCTTATGTTACAATCTCAGCCAGGTTGAATAATTATTTCCAGAGTTATTGCCCTTGAACTTTAATTTTTTTCTTCAAATTTGGGATTTTCCAGACTTTTTTGGAAGTGGTTGCAGATATTAACTTTATATTTGGCATAAAGCTAACTCTAGATGAATTACAGCTTAATTCCCAATCTCAGTCTGGTTGAATAATTTTGATAGAGTTATGGCCCTTGAACTTTAATTTTTTGTCAAATTTTCAATTTTCCTGTCTTTCTTTGGAAGTGGTTAGAGATATTAACTTCATATTTGACATAGAGCTAAATCTAGATGAGGTACAGCTTAAGTTCAAATATGGGTCTGGTTGAATAATTTTTGTCAGAGTTATTGTCCTTGAACTTAATGTTTTTCTGAAACAGTTCCTAGCTTTAGAACTTTGGATTTGACAAAAACCTCATGAAAGGGTCTTGTTTCTCTGAATTATTCTTCATTTGTATTACATAAATTAGGTTGGGGCATGTATTGTTTTTAAATCTCTTCATGTTTCTGTATGTACATATGTTCAGATTGATGATAGGTGTTCTGACAAGCAGACAGGTGGGGGGTATTCGTTAGCCTTTGGCTTACAGTTCTAGTTATTTCTTGCATTCATGGAGTAAAGGGTCAAACCAGATTTTCAAAGAAATATTTTAATTGTTTGACTGATGGTAGTCATTTGATGGATAAGGCAGGCGGGCAGGTAGTTTGGCATATTTATGGGTGTCAAACTTTCATTTTCCATGCTGTAACTTAAATTATGAAAGACATCTCCTTTCTAAACTTCATTTGCATTTGCATTTACTAACAAAAAGGTAAAAATTAGAATTGTGTAGTTTTGAAACCATTGTGATAGAGAATTTGCTCCAATGGAGCAAATGCTCTGTTGATCACAATGGTTTCAAAAAGTGACTTTTACAGAGGCGTCAATAGGCTTCAATATGATGGAATAGGTTAAGACTTTAAAATTACACACAAACTACTCTGTTTACTTTGTCATATTGCATTTGAATTATTCAAGATGTAGTCATCATAAGTGGTATGTGTACTCCATGAGGTTAATGTGCAAAATGTAATTTCTGTTATGCCAGGTCACTGTCATGTTTTCAGAGTTCAAGTTTACATAGAGACCAGTTATTTCATAAACATTTATTTTTCTGTATCTTCACTTAGGGCCAGCTCCAGAGAGTGTAACCAATGCCATTTTTGAGATGACAAAGACCAACTCATCTTATAAGACATGCCCTGATTTGAAGGTGGACTTTTCCAAAGTTGGCAGCCAACAGTTCCAGGTGGACGGACATCAGTTTACCGTAGAGGTGGTTGACACGGTGTCTGATTATGTAGAGTACATGAAAGAGATTTTCGATTTCCCTGCAATCAAGGGTCTTCTCCAGGGGGCAGATGGCAATCCAGCACTGAATGTTCTCATTAATGCTATGAATGGAGGTATGCTTTTTTATGAAATTGAGAATTTAACAATATATTGTAACTATTGTTAGACTTACAAGAAATTGGTCCACTTTAAATTGTTTTAGAGTATGACCAAAAATCAGAATTGGTTTCACTACAGGGCAAACAAATGTTAACCCTTTCCTCCATGAATATTCATGTAAGAAATAATGATGTCATGATTTTTTATAAGATTGATTTGTTATGATAGCACATGGACATAGGAAATTTTGGCCATGGCAGAAACTGTATAATCACACCTATTATAGTATATTATATCATAAGCAAACAGAGCAGACCCTGATCAGACTGCTTCTATATCCAATCTCAACTAACATTGACAGAGTTATTGTCCTTGATTTAGTGAAAATATGGAATTTTAATTTTGTGTTTCATGTAGCACTGAAACTATTAGGGCTGACTATTGGGGCCAGTTTTGACTATTGCAATACTATTGCTATTGCTGAAAGTACTATTGCAATACTATTGCTATTGCTGGAAACTATTGCAATACTATTGCAATAGTTATTGCCAAGATTTGAAAACTTGTAAATGCAAATTTGCACAGTGTAAGATATAACTTTGCAGTAAATACTTACTAAAAATGTTTGCGGAAATGATTTAAAATGAATTGGGCTTTGCCACTTGTGTTTTACAGCTTTTGTTTTTAACAAACTCGACCTCCGAGATGGTCGACGCCATCTTGAAAACACAATGCCAATTATATGAAAGAACTATCGAAACTATCGATAGTCAGAGCAACTATCGCAATAGTCTATCGTCAATTGGAAATAACTATCGATAGTGTAACTGGGATAGAGAACTATCACGATAGTTTGATGTATTGTTACACCACTAGAAACTATTAGTGTTTTAATGATGAAACCTAGGATATTTATTAATCAACATGTAAACATGTTCACCTGGGTATTTTCATCCAACTGCAAAGAACTTTGACAAAGTCATGGGCCTTAATGTTGTGACAATTTGCAACTGTAAGTTTGTGCTGCATGTAACTCTGAAACCATTAATGCTATGATGAAGAAACCTTAGGAATGTATTCATCAGTAAATTGCTCACCTGAATATTTTCATCCAAACATAATGAAGGTAAATGAAGTTATTGGCTTTGATGTTGTGAAAATTTGTGATTTTATTGTTAATGTTTCAGTCAGTATGATTACTTGTGCACCTCTGCATCGCCATCCAAATAACATCACAGAATATGACATCACAAACTTTCTTGCTAGTGCTTTTGTTTTTGATTGTTTAATACCTATTTTCAGTCATGGGTCCATATGTAAAAACCATCTTTCATGATGAACTTTGCTGTCCAGAATCAAGTCTTGTGAATTGTGTGCCTAAAGAAGATTTTGGTGGTATTCATCCTGACCCAAACTTGACCTATGCTGCTGACCTTGTCAAGGAGCTGGAGAAAGGAAACCATGGGTTTGGTGCTGCCTTTGATGGAGATGGGGTAATAGCTTGTTCAAAGGACTTGTCGGTCTTAACCCTTTACTCAATGAATATTCATGAATATAAGCAATCATGATATCAGTTCTTTAACCCTTTCCCTTATATAAACGCCTTTTCACACATTTGCAAACAGAGTAGACCCAGATCAGATGGCTCATATAGGAGCCATCTGATCAGGGTCTGCACTGTTTGCTTTTGATATAATATAAATAAATCTGATATTACATTTTTTGTCAAAACAAAGCATTTTTTTGAAACATTTACATTAAAATTCAGCTAATAAATATTCATGATGTCATTATTTCTTATATGAATATTGAACAAGTAAACAATAATTACAGTAGTTTTAAAATGGCATGTGAACGCAGCATTTTTTGGTCATAGCAGAATCTGTAGAATCAGATCTAATTCTACAAGCAAACAGAGCAGATCCTGATCAGACAGCTCCTACAGGAGCAGTCTGATCTGGGTCTACTCTGTTTCCAAAGGCATATTTTTTGAGTAAAGAGTTGAGATATACAGTTAAACCTTTCTACAGCAATAGCTCATAAGAAGTTTAATTCTTGTCCTTAACCCTTTACATCATGAATATTCATGACTTGTAAGAGATAATGACATGTGGTTTGATTCATTATGGAATATGTCTAACAGTTCCAGTTTCACATACAGTGTTACTTCGAAGCCTTGGAGCTTTTGTGGTTGTACTACAGACTTCATCAGCAGACTGTGCTTCTACTGGGAACTAACACAGTTCGAGGGGTTGAGCGATGTCTGCTTATGAAAGCCATAGTACACTGATGAAAGCTCCATGTTAGCTTTCACGTAATAGTGTGTCTAAAACGTTTAGATATATTCCATACAAACCATGAATATTAATTAGATCAATGTTTATTATGGTATTTAAACACAGGTATTTTTGGTCCAGGCAGGAAGTGTAGAATCAGATGAAGCTTGTTCTATTGTACTCTCATGTTTGCTATCAGTATTAATAATGGTTGCAGAAAATATTTGAATGGTCCCCGCTTTCATACTAAAGTAGAAGGACATCCAGATGATGAAATGTTTATGACTTGCAGGATAGAAATATGATTCTTGGGAAGAACGCCTTCTTTGTGACACCATCTGATTCATTAGCAGTTCTAGCAGACAACTTAGACTGCATTCCATACTTTAAGAAGACAGGGGTGAAAGGTTATGCTAGAAGCATGCCCACAAGTGGTGCTGTGGACAGGTAAATGCATTGATAAGATCCATATTCAGGAAATGTAGTTTTAACCCTTTACTTCGTAAAAATGCCTTTCTATGCCTTTGCAAAGAAGGTAGACCTAGATCAGATGGCTCTTATAGGAGCCATCTGATCAAGGTCTACTCTGTTTGCTTATGAAGTAATATAGATATGATTTTAAAGTTTCTGCCATAGCCAAACATTTCTGTGTCCTTATGCTATTATAACAGATGATGGAATTAAAATTCATAATGTCATTTAATATTTCTTTCATGAATATTCATGGAGTAGAGGATTAATCCTTTACCTGATAGAGACACCTTTGATGCCTTTGCAAAAAGACATACCCAGGTCAGACGGGAGCTGTCTGGTCTGGGTCTGCCTTTTTTGCTTTTTATATGTTATGTAAACACCTGCAACAGCGGTTAGCAGTGGTGAGACAGTATCCGCTCTCAAAGTCCAACAATTTTTGTTCAGTCATCACTAAAATTGCTGAAATTGTTTCTGGTCATAGTATCTTAGCTTGGCCAAATTTTATTTCCAGTCATATTATCCAAGGCACTTCATGATTATGGCCCTTGAATTACCAAATGATGAGCACTTTGGCCTTTTCTGCTAAAAAAGTCCAACATTTTTATCCCGTCTTCACCCTGGACACTTCAGGATTATAGCCCTTGATTTATAAAAAATTGGCCTCTTTCTTCCAATCGTCACCAATGTTTGTATTCATAATATCTCAACTCTGTTCAATTACCAGTCACATTGTTCCAGGCACTTTAGGGTTATGAGCGTGGAATTATCCAAAAATGGCCATGTTAACCCTTTCCCTGATCAATATTCATGTTAGAAATAATGATGTCATGAATATTTATCAGCTGATTTTTTATAATGTCAACTTTTCAGGAAAACACTTTGCTTTAACGTAAACTGTAGAATCGGGTCTATGTCATGTCAAAAGCAAACAGAGCAGACCCTTTACAGGAGCTGTCTGGGTCCATGCTTGTAAAGCTTTTTAGTTGAGTCTGAGTTTGTTCTCAAGTTTTTTATTGGTCAGATTTGAGCAAAAGGCTCAAATCTGACCAATCAAAAACATGAGAACGAACTCAGACTCAACTAAAAAGTTTTATAAGCATGGATACAGATCTGGGTCTACTGTTTGGGAATGTGTGAAAAGACATTTATATGAGGGAAAGGATTGACCTTGTCAGCACATTAATTTAAGTTGTATATAAATTTGGTATATTGGCACTTGTAATAAATTATATACATATGAGTCTACATTTTCTCCAATGGCCAACATATCCTTTGTTCATATGCTATTATAAAAAAAACTAATTAATAAATAGTCATGATGTCATTCTTTCTTACATGAATATTCATAATGTAAGAGATTAAATGTGTTTTCTTGTTGGTACTCAAAATGCTTTGCATTTTTCTTAAATGAAACCATAATTGCAAAATGTCAGTAATGTTCAGTAAAACACTATATGTGGTATTTACAAAAAGCATGTTCTATAATTTAAGTTAAACCTTTTCCCTCATACAAATTTTTTTTCCATACCTTTGCAAACATACTAGACCCAGATTCAACAGCTCCTGTAGGAGTCATCTGATCATGGTCTGCTCTGTTTGCTTACGAAGTTATGATAGATCTGACTACAGTTTCTATTTTTCCAAAAATTCATCTATACATATGCCAGTATCAATTTTCAGCTAATAAATATTCATGATATCATTATTTCTTACATGAATATTCAACAGGGAAAGGATTAATGTAATGTTTCAGAGTTGCCAAGGCCACAGGCAAGGAATGTTTTGAGGTGCCAACAGGCTGGAAGTTCTTTGGGAATTTGATGGATGCTGGTAGGCTTTCCTTGTGTGGTGAAGAAAGCTTTGGCACTGGATCTGATCATATAAGGTATGAAAGGAAAGGTAGTGTTTAGTTTGACTATTCTATTTACCCAAGCATTAGCATAGGTGGATATTTTTCATGAAGAGCTTTTGCTCAGAAACTAAAATATGTTGCTTTGAAACTTTATATATTTGTTAAGGGTCATCAGGTGACCCTGTACTCCAGATTAAGTATTGACAGAATTTTGTTTCTCTTTCGACTTAAAACGAAAAAATACTTTACACATAAGAAACCATTTCCGATTTCATTACCAGCAGATGTGCATGTAAATTGTAAATAGTTGAGCGGTTTACGATTTAACTAACTTTTAATTGAGTCAACAATAAGCATGGATTATCTTTTTTTAGCTCACCAGAGCACAAAGTGCTCAGGGTGAGCTTTTGTGATCGCCTGATGTCCGTCGTCCGTCGGCGTGCGTCGTCTGTCGTGCGTCGTCAGTCGTCAACAATTTGAACCTTTAAAAATCTTCTCCTCTGAATCTACAGGGTTCTCAGCTTTTATCTTTGGCACATAGCATCATCTTTAGGTGCTCTACAAAAGTTATATAAATTATGCCCCTGGGGTCAAAATTGGCCACGCTCCAGGGGTGCCTTGTTTTCAATAGAAACATATACATGTGTAGTAAAACTTTGAAAATCTTCTCCTCTGAAACCAGAAGGTTCTCAGCTTTCATAATTGGCACATAACATCATGTTCAGGTCCTCTACAACAGTTATATTAATTATGGCCCTGGGGTGAAAATTGGCCCCGCCCCAGGGGTGGGCAGTTTTCAATAGAAACATATAGTGAAAACTTTGAAAATCTTCTCCTCTGAAACTAGAAGGTTCTCAGCTTTCATATTTGGCACATAGCATAATGTTCAGGTCCTCTACAAAAGTTATATAAATTATGGCCCCCGGGTCAAAATTGGGCCTGCCCCAGGGGTGGGCAGTTTTCAATAGAAACAAATAGTGAAATCTTTTAAAATCTTCTCCTCTGAAACTGGAAGGTTCTCAGCTTTCATATTTGGGACATAGCATCATGTGGGCAGTTTTCAATAGAAACATATTGAGAAAACTTTGAAAATCTCCTCTGAAACTGGAAGGTTCTCAGCTTATATTTGGCTCATAGCATCATGTTCAGGTCCCCTACAAATTTTTTTAAATTATGCCCCTGGAGTCAAAATTGGCCCACCCCAGTGCCTGCTAGTTTTCTGTAGAAACATATAGTGAAAACTTTGAAAATCTTCTCCTCTGATTGTCTGGTGAGCGCTTCAGGGCCATTCTGGCCCTCTTGTCTTTCATAAGCCTGGCAGTTAACCCAATCCCGCATATTGACGCCTCTGTATAAGTCACTTTGTGAAACCATTGTGATAAATAGAGCATTTCTAAAACTTTCCCTTTCTCTAGTAAATGTTCCTTTTTGATAGATTTATTCAAAGAGGTACGGTCTAAAAATAGCCTATGAGGGAATGGGTTAAATAGTGTTGTGAACCTAGCTGCCATTCACTCATATGTTAATTAGTTTTCCATATTACATAATAAAATTTTACCATGTCATGCCAAAGTGGTTACACTACTTGTTTTGGTGTTCAAACAACACTATATTATCAGTTCCATAAATATGTCAATTGATTTTTAGCTCGTCTATTTCGAAGAAAAGTCGAGCTTTTGTGATCACTGGGTCGTCGGCGGCGGCATGCAAAAACTTTAATGTAGCTCATTACTCAAAACGTATAAGAGGTATCAACATCATAGGTTAGTAGATCTCATTGAGGGGAAGGCCCCTTCATAAAAACCATACGTCTTGTTTTCAAAATTTTGGAATTATGGCCCTTTATTTTTTTAAAAAAGTGTTTAATTTAGCTGGACAAGCACCAAATCAGATGAGCGTTGGTGCCGCACGTGGCTCTTGTTTACCTGTAAGAGCCATCTGATCAGGTTATGCTCTATTTGCTTTAATGTGAAATAATATAGATCTCTAAAGCATTAGTGTCAAAAATCACTTGTTCATAATGCCATTGATCCATTCATCTAATTAATATTCATGTTATTGTTTCTTGTATGAATGTTAGTCAGATAAAGGGTTAAATAATTGAACATTCATGTATGATTCTCTGTTATGCATTTCATACTTGAAGCTTTTTATCCTTAGAGAAAAAGATGGTCTGTGGGCAGTGTTGGCCTGGATGTCAGTGCTGGCAAGCAAGAAACAGACAGTTGAGCAGCTGCTCATGCACCATTGGGAGAAATATGGCAGAAACTTCTACACAAGGTAAACAACATGTGTAGGAGAACCTCTTTAATCCTTTCCTTCATATAAATGCCTTTTAACGCATTTGCAAACAGAGAAGACCCAGATCAGATGGCTCCTAAAGGAGCCGTCTGATCCAGGTCTGCTCTGTTTGCTGATGGAATTATAATAGATCGGACTCCCCGGTTTAAACCGATACTGAAACATCCTGTATACATATGCCATTATAAAAGCTCAGCTTTTAAATATTCATGACATCATTATATCTTACATGAATATCGAATAGGGAAAGAGTTAACCCTGGTCCATTAGTGATTTGCTGGTTTACCATAGAATCCATACAGCATGATAGGTTGATATTTTGAAAAGACAAACAGTGCAGATCCTGATCAGATGAGCTCCTATAGAGCCCTTTCTTCAATAAAGGAAGGTATTTTTTTTTAGAATTGCAAACTATGCAGGCTTAGACCAGCCATGAATATTGAACAAGGAAAGGTTTAACAAATAGTCTGGACATTGACTATGCTGGTTCAAAGGAGAGATGGTTAATCATGATCTTCTCTGCACGCAAATGTCAGTTATTTTACTTCCTGCTACCATAGTTTCCAATTACTTTACTCCATAGATATCTAAGATATGCCTTATAACATCTTTTCAAACAGAGTAGACTCACCTCTGACAGGTCCCGTAGGAGCTATCTGATCAGGGTCTGTCTGCTCTGTTTACTTATGGACTTATATCTATATAGATTTGATTCTGCAGTTTTTGTCTAAGCTCCAAAAAATCCTTGAATGTCTTAGATTATAGAAATTACTCCTGAATTATAAAAAAATAGTTTAATGAATATTCATGCAGTGATCAATTAATGCAAAAATGTTCACCAGGGAAAGGGTTAATATATATGATGCATGGACACCATTTATGTTGATGTTATCATTTGTAATTACACCTGTCATAATATAATGAGATACACTTAAATTAAAACGATCATTAAATTGTATTTTGCCTTGGGTGATAGAGTCACATTTCATTTAAGTGGTATTAATTAACTCATTGCCTGCTAGATGTGAATTTGTGATTACTTATTTAACCATTTACTCCATGAATATTCATGCAAGAAATAATGACACAATGCATATTAATTACATTAGTTGTTATAATAGCAATAGGAGTTTTTGTCCATGGCAGAAACTTAATATCATTCATTTGCTGTATCATAACCAAACAGAGTAGACCTTGATCAGACGTCTCCTATAGGAGCCGTCTGATCTGGGTCTGCTCTGTTTGTAAAGGAGTAGAAAGGTGTATTTATGGAGTAAAGGGATAAGCATTCACTTCACAAAGATACCTTTCTACACCTTTGAAAACAGAAGACCCATTTCGGGTGGCTTCTGTTGGTGCTGTTTGATCAGGCTCTGCTCTGTTTGCTTTTAATATAATAAAGGGATGATTCTGTCATTGCCAAATATTCCTGCATCCATGTGCTAGCCTATTCTAACAATATAACTAATATGCTTGGTGTCATTATTTCTTACATGAATATTCATGGAGTAAAGAGTTAACCCTTTCCTCCATTAACACGCCTTTCTACGCCTCTGTAAAAGTCACCTGTTGAAATCATTGTGATAAATAGAGCATTTGCTCCTATAGGACAAATGTTCTATTTATCACAATGGTTTTGGTTTGGTTTGAAACCATTGTGATAAATAGAGCATTTGCTCCTATAGGAGCAAATGCTCTATTTATCACAATGGTTTCAAACTACAAAATTCTAAAAGTTTCCTTTTCTCTAGTTAATGCTCCTTTTGGGTAGATTTATTCAAAGTGGTTGGATCTAAAAATAGCTATGGAGTAAAGGGTTAAACACTTTGAATCCAGATGAAATACTGAGTAACAAGATGCCTCATGAGAATGCAAACTAACACTCTGAATATATGTTTTTTTAACAGAAGTAAAGGAAAACTGAACTTCTAGGAATTGCAGCAGACAATATTGTTCCCCAAAAAAACAGTAAATAACTCATTCCTTCTGAATTTTCATAATGGCATAGGTACATATTAAATTTTCGTGTAAGTAGAAACTGTAGTCAGATGTATTATTATTTCATAAGCAAGCAGAAGCAGACCCAGATCAGGTGGCTTCTACAGTAGCATTCTGATCTTAGTCTTCTCTGATTGCAAGGCATGAAAAAGTTTTTGCAGCCATTTGTCAGTTACAGTGGGGTAAGAGTCACTTATCTTCTATACAAACAGGGTAGACCCAGATGAGAGGGCACATAATTATATACTGTATTAGTCATAGATTTGGTATTACACTTAGTAAACAATTTTGAATTTGGTATTTTCACAGATATGATTATGAAAACTGTGATGCTGCCCCAGCAAATAAAATGATGGACAATTTGAATGCCTTTGTGGCAGATTCCAATAATGTAGGAAAGTCTTATTCCTCAGGAGACAAAACTTACACTATAGCCAAGATAGATAACTTTTCCTACACCGATCCTGTGGATGGTAGTGTCAGTAAAAATCAGGTGAGTTTTTTGCAAGGATATAGCCTTTTCCTTCATATACAGTAAAACCTCGATTATTCGAATTTTCGTTATAAACGAATTTAGACCCTTTTAGGCAGGTGGCTGCTTAATGCATGATGAAAGTCATGCAGAAAGCTCCTAGAGGAGCTTTCTGCATGACTTTCACCATGCATTAAGCTGCCACCTGTCTTAAAGATCAATAATAATACGTATTTTAGTGTACGGATAATCGAGGTTTTACTGTAAATGCATTTTCATGCATTTGCATACAGAGTAGACACAGATCAGAGTCTGATCAGGGTCTGATCTATTTGCTAATGGAATTTGATCGATCTGTTTCTTTAATTTCTAAAAAGGTTACATATTTCATTATATCTAATTTGTTCATGAATATTCAGTAGTTATTGAAATTTGTAATATATATAGTACAGGAAAAGGTATAGATGCACATGTCTTAGGCTTTGTGCAAAGCTATTGTAATTAAACTATATTAGCCTGTAGGGGATAGCCTTTGCAACAGTTTGGATCCGGATGAGAAACCAAGTATTTGGTAAGTCATTGTCTCACAAGCTGTTTTACATGGTTGTTTTTTGTCGTTTTGCAGGAAAAGGAAGTAAGAGATTCCTTGAAAAATTAATGCAGATGACAATTTGAAACTGTCTACATGTATATTAATGATTAAGCAAACAGAGCAAACCCTGATCAGACAGCTCGTACAGGCATTATCTGATCTGTATCTACTCTGTTGACAAAAACGTTAAAAGCTGTATATATGATGTAAAGGGTTAATATTCATGTCATTAAATGATTTTTTATACGCCCACCTAATAAAGGTGGTCGTATATTGTCGTGGCCCTGTCCGTCCGTCCGTCCGTCCGCACTCACCAAAGGGTAGTTGTGTGACTTTTTCTAACTAGTCCCACAAGTAAAATCATTAACCTGGCCATCTCTTGTGACATTAACCTGGCCATTTCTTGTGACATTAACCTGGCCAGTTGTGGGACATAGTGTTAGGGTTAGGGTTAGCTTCCAGATCATTCTTTTCCAAAGTTAGAGCCAAAAATAGTTTTTCTTGTGGGACTAGTCACACAAGAAAAGATCAAAGGAAAAAGTCACACAACTACCCATTTGTTAGCATGTCCGTCCGTCCGTCCGTTCGTCCGTCCGTTCGTTCGTTCGTTCGTTCGATCGTTCGTTCGTTCGTTCGTCCGTCAACATTTTGTCCGCTGTTTTCTGGAAAAACTGTTTGACAGATATTAATGAAACTTCACACAAATGTTAAATGCATCAAGATCTGAAGCTGAGTTGATTCTGAGGTTCATTTGATTTTTCATTTCAGAGTTATGGCCCTTGTCCTTAAAAAATATGCAAATAGTTTGTCCGCTGTTTTCTGGGAAAACTATTTGAGAAATATTAATGAAACTTCACACAAATGTTTAATGCATCAAGATCTGAAGCTGAGTCGATTCTGAGGTTCATTTGATTTGTCGTTTCAGAGTTATGGCCCTTTTACTTAAAAAATAATGCAAATACATGCAAATAGTTTGTCCACTGTTTTCTGGGAAAACTATTTGACAGATATTAATGAAACTTCACACAAATGTTTAATGCATCAAGATCTGAAGCTGAGTTGATTCTGAGGTTCATTTGATTTGTCGTTTCGGAGTTATGGCCCTTGTCCTTAAAAATATGCAAATAGTTTGTCCGCTGTTTTCTGGGAAAACTATTTGACAGATATTAATGAAACTTCACACAAATGTTTAATGCATTAAGGTCTGAAGCTGAGTAGATTCTGAGGTTCATTTGATTTGTCGTTTTGGAGTTATGGCCCTTTTACTTAAAAAATAATGCAAATACATGCAAATAGTTTGTCCACTGTTTTCTGGGAAAACTATTTGACAGATATTAATGAAACTTCACACAAATGTTTAATGCATCAAGATCTGAAGCTGGGTTGATTCTGAGGTTCATTTGATTTTTCATTTCAGAGTTATGGCCCTTGTCCTTAAAAAATATGCAAATAGTTTGTCCGCTGTTTTCTGGGAAACTATTTGAGAGATATTAATGAAACTTCACACAAATGTTTGATGCATCAAGATCTGAAGCTGAGTCGATTCTGAGGTTCATTTGATTTGTCGTTTCGGAGTTATGGCCCTTTTACTTAAAAAATAATGCAAATACATGCAAACAGTTTGTCCGCTGTTTTCTGGGAAAACTATTTGACAGATATTAATGAAACTTCACACAAATATTTAATGCATCAAGATCTGAAACTGAATTGATTCTGGGGATCATTTGATTTTTCATTTCAGAGTTATGGCCCTTGTCCTTAAAAAATAATGCAAATAGTTTGTCCGCTGTTTTCTGGGAAAACTATTTGAGAGATATTAATGAAACTTCACAAAAATGTTTAATGCATCAAGATCTGAAGCTGAGTCGATTTTGAGGTTTATTTGATTTTTCGTTTCGGAGTTATTGCCCTTTTACTTAAAAAAAATGCAAATAGTTTGTCCGCTGTTTTCTGGGAAAACTATTTGACAGATATTAATGAAACTTCATACACATGTTTAATGCATCAAGACCTGAAGCTAAGTCGATTCTGAGGATCATTTGATGTGTTGTTCCGGAGTTATGGCACTTGCACTGAAAAAAATAATGCAAATCTATGCAAATATGAGGATGGCCATAACTTTTTCATTTGAAATGATATTTACTTCAATTTTTTTATATGGTTAAACCTTAATGTGAATTTTCACATATATTTCGGGGGTTTTGATATGTCATTTTATTCTAAAGTTATGGTCCTTGAACTTCGTGTGTTCGTTGCTTTGTTAGTCGGTCAACTTTTAGTTTGTCTGTTGTTTTCTGTGAAAACTATTAAAATGATATAAATGAAACTTAACACAAATGTTTTAAGCAACAAAATTTGAAGCTGAGTTTATTTTGAGGTTCATTCAGTTTGTCTTTACAGAGTTATGGCCGTTGCACTTTACAAAAATCTGCAAAAATGAGGATTAGCTGTAACTTTTTTATTTAATAAGATATTCACTTCATTTTTTTAAAAAATAGTATCACCTTAATATGGAAATCAAGATCTGAAGCACAGATTAGAAAATGTCAACACTTATAAGGCATGTTGAATCAGAGAAAGTTCGCAAGTGGGCGTATTATGTACCGTATGCGGTACTCTTGTTATGCAGGGTTGTTAACCCTTTCCCTGTTCTATATTTAGGCTAAATGTCAATACTTACTGAATATTCATAAAAAAATTAGTTATAATGACATATGGAAGGTGGAACATTGTACAGTTGAATCACGGTCAATCGAATCTCGCTCACTCGTTTTGACGGTTTAACTCGTCCAAAGGCAAAGGTCCCAGCGTGTCTGCATAGTAATTATATGTATAAACAATGCTTTCACTCGGACATTCGTTAAATCGGATAATTCGATCATTGGGATGGTTTGTCAGGTCCTAACAACCAATAATTACCTTGTTTTTGACACGTTCACTCAAACACTGCTTAGACTTCACGGCGCTGTGGTTATCACCACTTCGTGATTTTCACACCTATTTCAAAACCCTTTGATCACGGATTATCGAGTGAACGGTTTTAATGCATATGGTCAAAACTGCCCTGACACTTGTCACTTTTGTTTTTAACTGTGATCAAACAACAAGCTAATAGAATAACGGGTTGCCTATAAATACAAAGTGACTTATTGCAATTTCATTCACTCGCTATTACAATTGCACTTGCATATCAACTACAAGTAGCAGTAACTGTGCTACACATTATGCTAAATTTGTATTCTACATGTGTTGTGTTTAGTTACTCGGCTTTTCATCTGAATTCAAACTTTTCGCAAAGGTGAGCAGCAGAGTAAAGACTACAAAATGATCGGCTCCTTGTTTGTACATGCATGTCTTACTATTTGCATTACTGTTTCCCTGTCATCATTTATGCACTGTTTTTGTTTTATAAAATGTATATTTAGGAATGGTAAAATACGCTAATATATGAATAAAATATAAAGTCAATTCAATTTCGTTCTTGTTTTTATATAATACACAACAAATATTCCCAAGGCAACGTCCATGTAGTACAACTTACGATACTGTAAGTTTCACGACACCAATTAAGATGGCGGCCGAGATAATGGAAATGCAACTACTCGGACGATGCGCTGGTTCGAACTTGGTTCGGGGTCCATTGGAGGTTCGAGTTATCGCGATTTGACTGTATACATTTTAGAAAGCATGGAAACAGATCTATCAAATTCTATTAGCAAACAGAGCAGACCCTGATCAGACGGCTCCTAGAGGAGCCGTCTGATCTGGGTCTACTCTGTTTGCAAATGCATGAAAACACATTTATATGAGGGAAAGGGTTGAAGTGATTTTGGAATGGAACATACACAGTAAAACCCCTCTAAAATAACCACTTTATGGATAAACGTATGAGTCACAAGGTGATTGCTCCTATAGAAGCTTTCTGCATAACTTAAGTACTGCTTTAAGCTAGTACAGTAAAAACCCTTTAAATAAGAATTCTAGTAGAGAAGAATTTAGATACTTTTAGGCTGGGGGCTGCTTAATGCAGGGTGAAAGTCATGCAGAAAGCTCCCAGATGAGCTTTCTGCATAACTTTCACCCTGCATTAAGCTGCCACCTGTCTCCAAGTCCGAAATTTTCACAAAATCTAACATTGGTTTTAGACAGGTTTTTACTGTACCTGCTTTTAAGACCCAGAATTATACCACTTTTTGGTGATTGCTTTAGAGAGGTTTTACTGTCTTTGAAAATCAGTGTTGTCATGGGTAAACTGGCATTGTTGAATATTATAAGCATTTTAAGCCAAGATCTGTCAAGTGTAGATCCTGAGCTGGATCTGAACTATTTGTAAATATAAACATTCTGTATTTTCCTGATATAAGTCTTATGATGAATCTTCTTGTGATTCTGTTTATCATATATTTACAGGGCATCAGGATAATTTTCTCAGACGATTCTCGGATCATTTTACGTTTAAGTGGCACTGGAAGTAGTGGGGCTACAATCCGGTTGTACATCGAGGGCTATGAGTCTGATTGTACCAAGTTTGGTCAAAGTCCACAGGTACATGTAACTTGAAACCAAATTTTATTCTAATTAATGTTCAGAATTCTGTATGGTATCTGCTAACATGTTTTTATGTTAGACATTTTTTCTACCAATTCTTCTGAACTCTTTTGCTGCCAGTGTCCCATCTCTGATATTATATGCACACAGTTTTCTAAAATAGCTATAATGTTCCACCTTCCATATTTCATTATAACTGTTTTGGCGATGAATATTCAGAAGGTATTGAAATTTGGAATATACATTCTATTTTGGCTGCTTAAATCGATTCCATTTTACAAAGGTGTGAAAAAGCATTTTGTAAGGGAAAAGGTTAATGCAAAATAGAAGTACATGTACCACAGAAAACTCCTGAAGGAGCTGTCTGCAATACTTCTGCCCTGCACTAATCCTTTCCTCCATGAATATTCATGTCAGAAATAATGACTAGGAATATTAATTTAACCCTTTCCTACATGAATATTCATATAATAAATAATGATACCGTGATTATTAATTATGCGCATTCTTCTAATTGCATATGAACACAGAAAATTTGGATCCAGGCAGAATCTGTAGGATCATACTCATATTATGTCATCAGTAAACAGAGCAGACCCTGATCTGACGACTCCTATAGGAGCTGTATGATCTGAGTCTACTCTGCTTGCAAATGCGTAGAAAGGTGTATCTATGGAGTAAAGGGTAAATAGCTGATGTTTTATAATTGAATCAAACAAGGTAAGTTTTACAAAGGCAAAATCTGTAGAAGTAGATCTACTTTATGTTATTTCATCTTTGATCAGATGGCTAATAAAGGAGCCACCTGATGTAGGTTTATACTGTTTATAAAGGTACCAAAAGGGGTCTCTATGAAATAAGGGATTTGGCTACTACCTGCCTTGAAAATGCAGAATAAGACTGGTTTTGTTTTGCTGATAGATAGATAGATTTATTTTGATAAAAAGTGTACATCACATGGCAATAACAACATGAAGCATTAACCTTTCCTCCAGGCTATTTTTAGAAACGACCTCTTTGAATCAATCTACTGAAAAGGAGCATTAACTAGAGAAAAGGAAAAGTTTAGAATTGTGTAGCTTTGAAACCATTGTGATAAATAGAGCATTTGCTCCTGTAGGAGCAAATGCTCTATTTATCAGAATGGTTTTATTAAGTGCCCTTTACAGAGGCGTAGAAAGGCGTATTTATGGAGGAAAGGGTTAAATAGAAAAAAAGCCATGAAATGCGCACTAATACCGAGGATAACACGAAAAAGGAAAACAAACATTTTCCTTATTTCCATTGTGGTGTGAAGAAGCATTACTGTACAGTATCAAATGGTCATTCCAATTTTTTTTCAGGTGGTGCTCAAGCCATTGATCGATGTTGCCCTTAGAATATCTCAGCTGAGAGAACTAACTGGACGACAGGAGCCAACAGTTATCACATAAAATTTACAATGTTTTAAGCTTCAGCAAAGACCTATGATAACACATTATCATAGGTCTTTGGCTTCAGATAAGAAGAGTGTTTTAGATCCCATTCACTGTTTTCTCTGCAAAACCCTGCTGTGTTGTTACTTGTTTGAATCATTGTTGTAAAGGGGATTATGAATTCCATGAACGTTGGATTTTGGCAGAGAGTTAAAGAGATGATTCTAACAACTGATCATAAGATAGGGTTTGATGGAGAAATTAAAGAGCAATTTTTTAAGCATCTTTAGCTAGGACTCTGGTCTAGCGAATACATGACTTCAAAATAATTTGGCTCAGTTGAGTTATTTTTGAGCTTGTTTATGAAACCATGGTCAGAATACACCTCTTATCTTTAGCTGAATATGCAGAATCTAATGTTTACCTCATCCATGTCAATCCCACACTTAGATGCATCCTCTAAGCACAATATGTATACTAGGCACAGAATGTATACAGAAAGTGTAATTTTTGACAAAGTGAAGAGGAACCTTACTAGTGACCACTAAGTGAACAAACGTGAGCCATTGTATTTATGTAGGTGGTTGTGTAAAGCCTATAAACTAAAGTGCAAAAATCTCATGGAGTTTTCTAAAATGTTACTTTTCATCTTGTGCTATGTTTCCATGTGTCTTTAAATCCAACAATAAGACTTCTTTTACTGTCAGATTGCTTTTGGAGGGTTTATTGATTGCTTTTGGAAGGTTTACAGATTGCTTTTGGAAGGTTTAGTGATTGCTTTTGGAAGGTTTATAGTTCTAGCAAATCTCCTAAGTTTGATCTGAATACTTTATCACTCCCTGAAAGAGGCACCTTTTCATGCCTTTGCAAACAGAGTAGACCCATATCAGATAGCTCATGTAGGAGATTTAGAAGGGCTACAATCAAACAGACAATCATTGGCACCCACATGTGGTGCTCTTGTTTTACCTGATATGGCTTGCCTTATTGGCAAAGAGCACTTGGACAAGTCACAGGGTCTGCAGTGTTGCCAGCAGAAGCTGACAAAACTTTTAGCTGTTGAACACTGACAAATGGTGCAAAGCTTGATCTGTTGCTATATCTTTAGTGCTCTGACTGAACTGGGTCTGCACAAATGCACATTCACCTAGTACAATGGGTATACATGTACCATCAAGACACAAATAAAAAGTACATCTATCCTAAGTCTATCCTAAGTCTAAATCATTTATTTAAGCTTTGTATAACCCTTTTCTCCATAGATGTGCCTGTTAACCCATTCCCTGATATTGACGGCTTTTGACGACTCTGTAGAAATCACTTTGTGAAACCATTGTGATAAATAGAGCATTTGCTCCTATAGGAGCAAATGCTCTATTTATCACAATGGTTTCAAACTACAAAATTCTAAAAATTTCCTTTTCTCTAGTTAATGCTCCTTTTCGGTAGATTTATTCAAAGAGGTTGTATCTAAAAATAGCCTATGAGGTAATGGGTTAAAGCCTTTGTAAACAGAGTAGACCCAGATCAAACGGCTTGTAGAAGAGCCGTATAATCTGGGTCAGTTTTGTTTGCCTATGGGATACTATGGGTTTGATTCTGCAATTTCTGCGTGACCAAATCTTTCTGTGTTCATATGCCGTAATGAAAACTAATATTCATGATGTCATCATTTCTTACATGAATTTTCATGGATAAATAGTATATATGAAACTAATACTTTCATGTTTTGAAGAATAACTCATAGTGTATCTCAAGTTATATTTTGAGTTTGAAAAATTGGGACACTGTCAATGTGTCAAGTTGAAAAATAAAAGAATATTTATTATTTGGGAATGCACTGATCAAAGTTAGTGGCTGGTTTATTATGGATTGTGCTTCAAGGGGGTTACCACACTTGTCGACATGCCACCATTTTAACCCTTTACTCAATGAGTATTCATGTAAGAAATAACGACATCATGAATATTGATTAGAATGATTGTTATAATTGCACATGGACACAGGAATGTATGCTGTGGCAATTTTTTGGCCATGGCAGAAACTGTAAAATCATATCTATATTATATCATAAGCAAACATAGCAGACCCTGATCAGATGGCTCCTACAGTGTATTTATGGAGTACAGGGTTAAACCTTTCCCTCATATAAACGTGTTTTCATGCATTTGCAAACAGAGTAGACCCAGATCAGACAGCTCCTAGAGGAGCTGTCTGATCAGGGTCTGCTCTGTTTGCTACTAAAATTCGATAGATCTGTTTCTTTACTTTCTAAAACGTCTACAATGTTCCACCTTCCATATTTCTTTATAACTATTTCGTTAATGAATATTCAGTAGGTATTGAAATTTGTTCTAAATACAAATAGGGAAAGGGTTAAGGAGCACTGAAGAGGGTGAGACAAATTGCAATTAGGTATCACAATTTGTATTGAATATGCTTTTCAGAAAGGGGCATTTCTGTGGGTAGTAAGTACAATGGTTGAAGTTTAAAGTCTCTCAGTTTATGAGTTTGAAAATTTAGTGGCCATTCAAGTATTTGTATTTACTTGTTCACAAATGTGTTGATACTTGTTTGGGTATGATATTGATGTATTATGGATGAGATCATGGAGATAAACCTATGGTAGTAAACTAGTCATGAGAAAAGGCCTTTGGAGTTGGACAAACAGTTTAGACCCAGTGCAGTTAGTTAAGCATAGATAAAGGTCATATTGTAAATATGATTTTAAACCCTTTCCTCCATGAATACTCATATAAGGTATAATGACGTCATGAATATTAATTTAGATTAATTTGCTATAACAGCACATGGACATGGGATGTTTTGGCCATGGTAGAAACTGTAGAATCATATCTACATGAATATAATATCATAAACAAACAGAGCAGACCCTGATCAGACAACTCCTAAAGGAGTTGTCTGATCTGGGTCTACTCTGTTTGCAAAGGCCGTAGAAAGGTGTATTTATGGAGTAAAGGCTTAAACAAGAGAATAATAGGGTTTTTGTATGGTTTAAATATACTACAAATTGTTAATAGTACTCTTTAACCTTTCACTGTTAACCCTTTCCCTGTTCTAAGTTTATTTCAATACTATTGAATATTCAATAAGAAAAGAGTTATAAAGAAATATGGTAGGTGAACCTTTTAGCCATTTTAGAAAGTAAATTAACAGATCTTATTATTTATGAATATCTATTAGTTGAATTATTGTAATGGCATATGTACATGGGACTTTGTGGTATTAGTAGAGACTGTAAAGACAGAACTGTTATAATTTCATAAGCAAACAGAGCAAACCATGATCAGATGGATGCTACAGGAGCTGTCTGATCTGGGTCTACCCTGTTTGCAAAATATGTGATAAGGTGTTTATATGAAGGAAAGGGTTATCCCTTAGCCTGGTGAAAAATATCATATTAACTCAAATTCAAATCTGGGACATTTTTTGCTTACTTTCAATTTGATTCCTTAACCCTTTCATCCATGAATATTCATGTAAGAAATAATGATGTCATGAATATTAAATAGGTTGTTATAATAGCACATGGACATAGGAACATTTAGCATGGCAGAAACTGTAGAATCATATCTATATTATATCGTAGCAACGGTGCAGACCCAGATCAGACAGCTCCTATAGAACCGTCTGATCTGAGTCTACTCTGTTTGCAAAGGTATAGAAAGGCATATTTAAGGAGAAAAGGGGTAAAAACGTTTTGAGAACTTGTGACCGAGTGTCAAGCAACTTGGATCATGATAAAACACCATTTACTAGGCTTCTCATCTGTATCGACCAACCTTGCAAATGCTTGTGAAGTCTTGATAGAAGGCAAAGGGTTGAGGATTGCTGGTGAAATTTCTTGTATTGCCTTAAGTATTTGGACAGTGCAGACCCAGATCAAACTGTGTCTGAGTGAGCCATCTCGGTCTACACTGTTTGCTACAATGTCAGAAAAATTTCAAAATTGTGCCCAATGGACTTATCCAG